>JAPYYV010003130.1:0-28692 GCA_030522625.1 Copidosoma aretas
TAAAATTTGACGGAAATCTCCTCCTAATACTATTAATTTTCCTCCAAAAGGTTTGTCATTGTTACATAAATCTCTCAAAGTTTTGTCAACAATTTCTAACGCTTTCTTCAGTATCATTGACCCTTCGTGCCATATAATTATATCAACTGCTCTTAGTTTTTTTCTATACAATTCAAATTCTAGAAATGAACTATCAATATTATTTGATTCCAACGGTAATTTGAAAGTTTTATGACTTGTCATACCTTTTGGAAGCAGAATTGACGCAATACATGTCCACACCATAGGTATAATTTTTTGTTTTTTTGAAATAAAATAATAAATTATAGTTTTGTACAAAAATGTTTTTCCAGATCCTCCTGGACCATCAAGAAAACAAATCTTATTACTTCCATTACATACACATCTAAATATATAGTTGTGTGCTTCGTTCAATTTAGGGTACAAATCATGAAAATTTTTTTTACTGTATTGAATTTCTTCACAATTGTTTTCCACATCTAAAATAACATTTTCTGGAATAGGTAGATTGAAGTTTTTACAAGTGAAAATCATGCAAAAAATTTTCTTAATTGATTCGGTAGCATAATAACACTTGCTTTTTCAAAAATGTTTAAAATTTGTAAATCATGTTTAATAAGACCCATACTTTTTGCTGTATCTTTAAAACTGCTGTATAATTGTCCTTCATATGTTTTTAAATCTTCAAATGAAGTACAACCTTTTTTTGTATTAAATATTAATTTTAGAAAAAATGTTTCTTGGTCTTTTTGAGAAATAACATTTAATCTACCGATTGCATTATGTTTCCTAGAACGTCGTCGTTGTTCCCATTGTTCCTTTGCTTTATTGAAAATATAATACTCAGGAATGTTTACGTACTTTAAACTTTTAGCAAAATCATCTTTTTTATTTAATTCAAACCATTCTGTTAGTTGTGTTTTATAATTATCTACAGATTCAGAAATTTTTTTTTTCTTCAAATACTATTTTCTGTTTATTTTCAAGATAAATGGACAAAATAACTACGCCATGGCTCCTACCGCAAATAGGATATTCTTGTAAGCGCCATGCTGCTTCTATTAGACCTAAATAACGTGCATCAATATACTGTTTTATTTCATCGTAAGCTTCATTTTAAGCGTTTGATTCTTTTCGTATTTTACAAAATGCTCTATCGTTTCCTTTATAAATATAATGATGTATGTATTTTATACTTTGTGTTGATGCACAGTACTCAAAATTTCTATGACAATTATATTTCATCAATAAAAATTTATTGTACGGTACAACCAATGAATTATCAACTTAAACTTATTTATTACAATTCTTTATTCTATATATGTTTTGATCCAAAAAATTATTTCTTCTTCTACATTCTGGATAACCGTTTTTTCTGTAGATGTACTATCACTAAAGTTTTTTGGAAAATTCTTTTTGCAAATTTTCACATTTTTATATAAAAATGAGCTGTAAATATTATGCGGACCATGTAACATGTATTTAACAACTAATTTTTTCAGCTCTTCATCATTTGAGGGAATCTCTGCAGATATAATGTTATCAATATCATCAGGTGATATAATTTTGTTATCAGGATGCAGCGTGACCAATATATGAGCGTGTGGTAAACTTCTTTTTTTAAATTTAATAGTGTAAACATATGACAATATTGTATTGAATAAATTATTTTTTGTTATATCATCCAAAATTAATTGTAACTTTGTATTAAACAATCTTACTGTTATATTTGTTATGTCGTTTGGTAAAGAGTTTTTAGGAAAGTCTTTCAATACATTTTTCATTTCTTTCATTTGGGATTGCATGTAACAGTTATAAATAAATCTGGTCCACCACATTTTCTCATAATTGCCTTTGCATCTTGATAATGCTGTTGCATGTATACATTGGTCCGCCTATATACATTGAAGGAAAAATAAAAAGGTATCCAATTTTATGGTTTTTTTCAAAATTTTGTGTGATATTTGATGCACTATTGGTAATATGATCTAATAAACCCTGATAACATGAGATATGTGAAAAATTTTTTATTATTTCTCAAAAAGTTTATCAGATTACTTTTAATCGTAATATAAGCATGCAAAAATATTTTGTGCTCATGCCGTATAAAAAAAAAACTGAAAAACATCTAAACAAACAATTTCCGTCTTGTATTACCTTTACTTTCAAATCAACCATAGATTTATTGATTTTAACTTTTCAAACATTTGTATCTCCATTTTTCAATTCTTTTTTTTGTTTAATTTATAATTTTTATTTTTATTATTATTTTATTAATACAATTTTTGACGTTCAACGATTGATTTAGTTACTTTTGTTTCTATAACACTAAGACGATTATTGTAATCAATAACATCGTAATGAACAGAATCAATGTTACCACTCAACAACAATATTAAATTTTTAGTATATAATGGATAATCGAAAGTATGTTTTAAAATATGAAAAACAACTTTAGCATGTACATTCAAAATATCTACAAAACTTTGTATTTCTACTTTGGTTCCATAAATACCGTTTTTTGACATGTAATCAAAATAACTATTAGTAATAACTATTAAAATACGGTAAATTATATTTAACATTTGTAAACGATTTTTAGTAATCTTCTGTTGGAGGGTTGGCGCGCGTAGCGCGTAGGGGGACGAAGCCCCACTAATATATATATATAGTTGTAAGGACTGTAATTTCCCTCGGAATATCCCCCCCTCAGCCCCCCCTCACCCCCCTCAGGGACAATTCGCTTGTATTCTTTGTGATTTAACGTTAAAAAAAAATTGTTTTCTCTTAGAAGCTGTATTTCCTAACAAATAATTATTTATATCAATTATCTATTTGATATTTTATGATGATTTTTCCACTCCACTTTCCGGTAATCATCCAGGAGCGTTTTTTTTCAGTGGTTCTCTAGTTCCTCTTAGTGACATCAACACTATTACCATAAAAAGTAATTTCATATGTATATTTCGTATACATGAGACAATTTTTTGGTTTGTTGTGATATTAAGGTGAATAGGCCACATCCACTTTTTTAAATTTAATCTTTAATATTGAAAACCTTTTTTAAATAGACCTAATTAACGTAATTAAACTAAAATTTTTATTATGTATATTGACTATCTATTATATTGTAAATTTTTACCATTCCTAATTGTTATCTTCAAAAACTTCCTCTCAAACTATTTTTTTAACAATGTTACTCTCACTTGAATTTAATTGTTTGAAAATATTATTAAGATTCTTGCACCTAGACAATGCTACATATAATTGACCATGAGAAAAAAGAGGTTTATTAAAATAAAGACCGATTGTATCAAAACTTTGACCTTAAGATTTATTTATTGTCATTGAAAAAGCTAAAACAATAGAAAATTGTTTTCTGAAAAAAATAAAAGGTAAAGAAGAGTTATTTCCAAAACATAATGTTATAAGTGGTATAAAAACTCTATTTCCCATTTTTTCCCGTGTTATAATTTCTGCTTCAATATTGAAACTATGTAATTTCGATATTTTTAATCTTGTTCCATTACAAAGTCAATCATAAATGCTTAAATTTCTAATTAACATTACTATTGCTCCGATTTTTAAATTCATTTAAGAATTCAATGACAGTATTTACAATACAACGTGGAAAAGTAGGTTCTCCATACAAGGAATGAATGAAACTTATGATGAAATTCTTCATTTTTATTAGATTCATCTTAAAAATGTTGTTCAACAACGATTCGGAGTAATAAAATTTGACAGTAAAGCTATAGAATTTTTTTTTTTTTTTATATAAAGCTTTTTCTAAGTACAATCACAAATAACTACTTTTCTCTTACGAATAAGTTCAGACATTCAGTCTTTAAGGCTAGCATCAATATATAAAAAAGCGAAATAAATAAACCTTTTACTAAAAATAACTTATCTTATACATGTATGTACAGTAAAAAATTTTTTTTCATCTATAGAAGAAAAACACTTTTTTTATAGGTATTTACTTATTACTTTTTTAATTTATGTATTATCTTATCAATATGGCTGTAGTTTTTTAATAATAAAGCTGGAGATACGTTTTCTTCTATCTCATCCATATATGTATTTTTGAATAAATAGCCACACAGGGTCGCTAATATTTGACCAGGTATGCAACGCTGTACATACTTTGAAACACGTTTCTACAGCTTCTAAGATATTCTCATACTTATAATGCTCATTTTTCAGAACTACGTATGCCTTACTCGCTTTTAATATAGAGCCACACAATACAATGTACGGGTGAGTTCGTAGTTTCAGCTCTTGCAGACGCTGTTGGAATGCTCTTTTACATGCATCAAGCTCATTTTCATTCTGAATCAAGAGATATTAAATACATTATATATTTTTATGTTTTTTTGGACGACAAGGTAATTTAATCATTCTTATTGAATTGGCAAATAAATTTATTACCTCTATAACTTTAAAAAAATTTTTGCAAAACTTCTGATTTGGAGACCGTCACTGATTCAGTTTTAGTGATTTTTCTTGTCTTAGCGATTGATGTAAGTAAAGGCATGGCAAATAGATCTGTGATACTTTGGTCTAGAGAAAAAATTATTCAAGAAAATTAATTTTCAAAAATTTATCAAAGACAATTCATCGCAATTTTTTAAAATAAAAATAATATTCTTATAAACTCCTTTAAAATTTCTTTGGCTCTTTAGATGTTTTCAATAGAGAAAAAATAAAGCCAGTATAATTAATTACAAAGATCTAATTGAGACAAACATCTTGCCAATTTCATAATTATAAAATAATGTAAGCCACTCTTATAACAAAAAAAATATGTTAAATATTGTGATGTTACCTTCTACGGGCTTGTCCTTAATTTTTTTTTGAAAATCTTGGGAGTGGGCTCTCGATTTTTCGGCAAAAAGAACTATTTTTTTAGCAACCAGAGGCCATGTTTTTTGAAATCCAGAATCACACATATCAGCAACCGCTTGCGTTATTTTTTTTGTGGTTACTAATAATTTTATGATTTCTTTGAAATCAATTTCAAGCTTTAAAAAAACTCCTCATCAAAAATAGTTGTTAAATTATGCAGCCTAATAATATAATTTCAAATTACTCGGATCACAGATACTTATGGCATTAAAGGTTTTTTAAATTAACGACAATAAGATATCAAACTAGATATCAAACTAAAAAATTAAAGAAATATTTATTCTTTGAAATCATGCATGAGTTATAATAATATTGCTTCCAAGAAATTTTTTTGCAAGATTTTATAATATTCACATAAAAGCCATTCCAACAAAATACATAATAATAATGGGATAGTACGCTTATGTCTAATAGGTCAGAGTGTATCAATTGCAATAAGAAAAAAAAAGAAATTTACCAATGAGAGAGCGTGTGGACATTGCAAACAGAGAAATGTATTCATATAAGAGAGGAAAAGTAAAGAATGTCTCACAACAGTCAGAACACAGGCATTTGACTTCCGTGGATTGAATACGATTTTTCACCAATCCTGCGCCGTGCCGGGAGGAGGAATTTTCTTCTTGCGAAGTAAGAAGAAAGTTCCTACTTTCAGCGCAGTACGGTGAAAAAATATTAACAAGATAACTCAAATCGCAAACTTTTTAACCCAGTAACCCGGGGAATAGCGAGTTGATAGTATTTTACTTGAACAAAATATTAAGATAGCAACGTCACCTACATCTCTAGCTCTTTTAATTTAATTATTATATTAATAACTCGCTGTCCCGCGCGTTACTGGGTTCAAAAGCTTGGGATTTAGGTTATCTCGTTCTTTTTATAATAATTTATTTAATTAGAATGTTACTAACTCGCTGTCCCCAGGGTTACTGGGTAAAATCTTAGGATTTAGGTTACTGGGTCTTTGCGGCTTTGCCCATACAGCCAATTTGAATTCCGCGAGCTCGAACTCTATCACTTATAACATCACTGGTCCTCACCGATAAAGGTAGTGTTCCGCCGCCCCTGATCTCATTGACGAATAATGATTGACGAAAATCTGCTTACAATAAAAGGTTAACTATTGATAGTTACTACTCCAATAAACAATAAGTTATCTATACTTATATTGAACAACTAGCCAGTTAAAAATTGAATAATAATTTATTATTAATGATTGGTTTTCATTTCAACTCTATCTATCGAAATTACTTATAAAATTACAACATAAAAAACTCTCTATATCCGACAATTTTTAATAAACCTAGATTTTCAATTAAAATCTTTGTTGTAAATTTTTTTAAATTAATCTTCTTAATAAATAAAACCGTTGATTATTTCTCAATTTAAATTTTAAATACATGGGCACAATGGTACAACTCTTCGAACGTTTTGAAATTTTTAAATCAATGCTCTTTTGTTTTAAAGAAATATTAGTAACATACTTTAGATTTTTATTGCATGTTTAAGTCAAAAGTTGCTTATACATCATTATAATAGAATTGAAATTAGATATTACAGTTATTGTGCAATTTCTATTATAGCTTTTCAACCAACAGAAATAAATTTAATGCAAATGAGAGCCTTGCAGATCAAGGGTACGATGCTTTAGAAATATCTGTTTTGATGAACTGTCACGTAAAAATTGCAAGAAAGTAGTTGGATAGGTTTCAGTTAGAAGAAGAAGATGAAGGAAACGCTGCAGTCGATGAGAGATATGATAAATTTTAAGTTTGTATTTAGAGTAACTTATAACAGTAAAAAACTTATTTTCACAATGAGAAGATTGTTCTAATGGTAAAATACCTAATTATGTACAAATAAATTTTATCCTTATATTTTGTTTTACTGTACACATACAAGTTCATTTTAGTTCTACTTTTTTTTGTTCATCAATCGATAGGTAATGAACTGTTGAGAAAATACTAGATTATGACCTTGCCCGAGAAGTTGAAGAGATACAACGAGATCCGTTTTGTCCGGTGTGTCAGCTTCCTGAGGTCATGAATTTAGATGTCTGCGAGAAAACGTTGCGAAAAGCCATTAAATCTAGAACGAACTTACGATGCTATGAAGCAGCAAAGAAAACAGCATTACAAAATCATCATATGGCCAATAGTCTCAGATTTGCAACAGATTACATAAATTTTACAATTGAGCAATGGCAAAAAACAGTATTTGTAGACGAAAAAGTTTTTTCGAGCGAAAAAGAAGGCAGATCCAAAGTTTGGAGACCACCTGGTAATAGATACCAGGAAAATTTCGTTACTCTATAGTCGCCCAGTGGAAGGGTCACGCAGGCATACTAGGCTTGGGTAATTGTCAATGGCCCAGGAGAATTCTTAGATGTGGGTCACCGTATGCCCGCTGCGACTTATTTGGAAATTCGTGAAAACATCCCGTATCCATCGGTCATCGAGAATTTCCTTGGTGAAGTTGTCATCAACATTGTTAAGGACAATTAAGCAGTGCACACAGCACATGCAGTGCAACATTGGTATGCTGAACATTCCAGGCTCAACAGATTACCTTGGCCTGCGATGTCTCCAGTTCAAAACATTATAGAAAACGTCTGGGCGGAGATGGTTCGAGTATGGATGCCTGGAATGGCCCAAAATAGCAATGATCTTGATAAGCGTGTGATGGCTAGCTGGGTAGCGTTAAGAGACAGGTCACATTACGTTGTAAATCTGACAAATTCAATGCCAATGCGTTTACAAAAAGTTTTAGACAGCAGTGGTAGCTACAATAATTATTAATGTTATTAAAATAAAAAAATGTTCTATTCATGCACTGTGATATGTAATTGATTCATGATCTCACTTATAAGAGTGTTAAGTATAGCTTAGCAACAAATATTAATTAACAAAATGGGCACTTCTTAACGAGCGAATTGACAGGTAATATTAATTGCCTTGTTTATACGATGTATTAGAATCATTAAACATTCAAATGCTTAAAGTGATAATATTACCCTAATATTAACTATCCAATGTAAATAATTTTAAAAAAATTGTTCGAATAAAATTAGAAATACAATCCAAATCATATATTATTGCACTGTATTATATTTATATGACGGATAAATTAGTAGTGGCGGCCGAACCTCTATAACCAGACATGTAAAGATCCAATTGGGACGATAGGATCATCAATTGTTGATATCTTCTCTTGTGCACAGTGCACAGGCCATTGATAGTCCTTTTTCTGCAACCAGCAAATCACTAAAAAGCAAAAAAGCAACGTCCTTTTTTATGTCTGTCACGCCATATATCTCTTCATATCGCCATAAGTTTGATTTCTAGTGTTAAAAAACAAAAAAGACATTCAGACATGAACCAAATGGTTAAAGAATTCTTAATACAATGTCGATTTAGTAATACCATTTTTGTTGTTTACTTTGTCAATTTGTATGCCAACAATACGTAAGAGGAGTGAATACCAATTGAGGCATTGTCATTTGATCCACCCTTAACAACTTTGCATCATTTTATGATTTAACCTTTGTTTCTTTGCACGACACTATTGGACAGGAAACAAACAATTGTCCATTCTTTGGTACCTCTGCATATTGTAACATCGTAAATAAATTATTTTACCTTTTAATTGTTTAACTTATTCTCTGAAAACATTTCACATGAATGATATGATTTTTTACAAGATTTAGATCGATACAAATATTTGACTTGACTTACAATGTGCACTGTCTAGGCATCAGATACCATCCAAAGCCATAACGATAGTTGGTCTATAGACATCAACAATCATTAAGATTCAAATATTTACAGCATACGTTAGTCACAATTATGATATTCCATTATAACATTATAATCATCATTGAGAAAGTATTTTCTGTCGCATACTCATTTCAACGACAGGTTATAAATATAATTAAAATACAGTAGTTGGAAGTAATAAAAATAACAACTACTGAATACCAGATATTCAACTTGAAACATCATAAAACTTAAAACAATGTTACGCATGGCCAGTTAAAGCTGTCCATACATAAGTAATTCAAGGCCATCAGAAAAAATGAAATATACGCAGCATTAGTCGTCTCGTCGTCTGCGCTTGCTGGTCTATAATCTACCCTACCGCGCTATTGCATAAGAAATACAACTTGTTGTAGCTGTTGCTGTTGTCGTTGTTGTTGTTGTTGATCTTGATGATGTCATTATAATTGTTAATTATTCATCACCTATATATCAGAAAACGTTTGAGTCAAATACTATTTTTGGAGACTAAGTGTATGAATTGGCAAAGTAACAGAATAGATTTTGTAGTTGCTTTGCAAGCATTTTCATCCTAACTCTTAGTGCCTGTGTCATCAAAAACTAGGATCACAAAGATATGAATCTGGAAAATCAAATTAATTTGTGATTGATTGCATATATTAAAGGTCAGTTGCACATTTATTTACACATAACTCTGCCCGTAGAGCACATTTGTAAATTGATGTTGCACAAGTGCTCAGTGGTAGAGTGTCGAAAGCCTTGGGTTAGAATTTCCTTCTTCATACACTAACAGGACTACTGTATATTTTTTACATGTTCCATTATCAATGCGATATCTACTGGCTATTCGGTGTAAGGCCACGCTTTTGAAACATAAGATACCAAGACAGCTCTATAGAATAGATACAGCAATTTTTTTATTTCATATGAATCAATCACAACTTTGTTTGATTTTCCAGATTCATGTCTTTGTGAACTCAAAACATCGACTTAGTTATACCGCCTGTTACTAAAGAAACATTCTATAATACCATTATGCCTGTTTGTTCAATTAAAGGAGTTACGAAGAGCAATTTTTCGAATGATTGGCGATCCTCTTGAATAAGGCGATACCATTTACTGCCACTATTAATAAAATACGATTGGACATCTAAACAGAAAACGAATTGAGATCATCAGAATTATTTAAGACCAAAGGTAAAATGTATTACGAATTTTTCCACAAACTAAAGAAAAAAACCGTGGTTTTACAATTTAAAAAGTAAAAAGATGTAATTGATTTAAGGTTAACATTAGGGTAGAAAATTCGTACCTACTGACAAATTGAACATACATTGGATTTAAAATATGTTGTACATTTAATTATTTCATGTTATTAAAAATTTTTTAATGTAAGTGTATCGGACCTAGTTTTTAAGATAATTGGGTTTGAAATATGTCTTTTAACATGAGCTGCATAAAGGTACAGCAGTAACAGCTTCAAAGACATGCGTAACAAATTAAAATTATTTTAGAAAATATATTGGACAAATCTTCAGAATTCCTTCTTCTTTTTACTTTCTTCAAATCATGGTGTGATGGGACGAAATGAAAGTCAGTTTATCGATAAAAATGTTTACCATTACAAAACCATACAGCCGTAACCTACAAGACTGTCATAATACGGTAAATGACGTGTACACTGATCGTTTGACTACCTAGGTCCGAAGGCCGCCGCGCTGTTGGTATACGTTTGTGCCCGAGACACGTATATTGTTTTTCATTCCCAGGGCGCAAAGATAAGAAAAATAAGGTATGCGACCTGGCACAAACATACAAATACTGCGCCCGTTGGGCGCTTAAGTTTGTACTGTGCGCCTTAGTGACGTAATGTACCATTCATTCCTTATTACGTCACGCGAGCCTTGACTCTTGGGGCCTTATCACAATATGCGATATGCCGCAAAAGCGAAAACTTCCTGAGATCATCCCTAGATAATCATGAGAGGCAAACAGACACCGAGATTGTAGGTCCGAGACACGTCTGCTGACCACGATCGCACAAGCGGGACTCGAAGAAAACCCTATTTAAATATACAGTCTGTTTGACGCTTTTAGCTAGATATTCCATAAAAATACCGTAAATTTACTTTAACGTTATTTTATGATAGCGTGTATTACTTATTTAGGGTGAAAAGTAAAGCCATAACTATTGAACTAAATCACGCATTATTAATGAATATTTATCAAATATTCATCACCCACACGAAACACAACTTGTATGGTATATTACAATTTTTACGATTGGACACAAACTTTAATTTCATTTACTGACTAGTATCTGTTAGTGTAAGTACACGAATCTTTTTGAAAAATAGAAAAGTTCGATGATTTATATTATTGTTATAGATACAATAACTAATTAATCAATTGAAAAGTACGTTTTCTCCCAAAAAATGTAAAAAATACTGAAATAACTGTTCTATTTATAACAAAGTTCGATATTTCTACAACATAATTTAGCATGAAAACATTGATAAATAAATTACGTAATCTTATTTCACGACAGTATGTGAACCAAACCAAATGCTGCAATTTTAAAGAGGATGATACTGATATCACCAAAATATTAGTTTTTACAAAAAAACCAAACCAAATGCTCCAATAAGTCAAAGTCTATTTTAATCATGCAGTACAGATTATTTAATTACGTACTAAGGATCCACTAGCGCACTGTGAGCGCTGATTTCTTTAAACATATATTAATTGTAACTTTATGAAATGTTTGAAACATACAATCAGTTTTTGAAACTTTAAAATGTTCAAAAAAATTTTGATTCCATCAAATTTGATGTTTGAATTTGCCGCTGTTAACTCACCAAAGCCAATCACATGGACTACACAGTCCACTCAGTTAACCAATCACAGAACGAATAAATCGATGGCCATCTATTTTCATTATTAGGATACATATCTATTTATCTAAAGCTAGTAATGAACAAACATGAATGAAGTAAATAATATTCACAATTTTATTTATCTATAACTAGTATACATGTATAATTTATTGACAACAAATTTATTTATTCATGACTATTATACGTACCAAAGAGTGTAAGATAAGCGTGTACAGGAAAAAAAAAGTCTTTTTTTATTTAGCACGTGTATTTAAGTTAATTATTCCCAAAAGTTATTTTATTACCCATACTCATTTTGTAAATAATAAAATAGCTCTTAATCTCTAATTTACTTACACATAATTCAATCCTTACAAAATTCGTATTGAGTAGTGACCGAGAATTGATATAAAATTAGTTATCCATTGTATAAATGTTTTATTCTTAAACTCACCCGTCTCAATATATGATTTCGGGGTATTTAATCTCTAGAGTGACTCTAGTGAAAGGTTTTAAAAAATTTAATGATAAAGTGAGCAGACGCCAGTGTATATAAAGAACCTGTTCATACGGATTCTTTCTTAAAGAAGTTTCAACGTCTTTTACGAAGATACGCTTGATCTTCACTGGTGTCAATTTGTTTTAACATACACCCATTCTCAGTTGGATTGGACAAAATCGCTTAGCAAAAACCAAAAATGGTTGTGGCATAGTATTATCATCTCATTATTGTCTTACACGATAATAATCCAATAAGTCGTAGTATATATTACAATGATCATATACTTTTCAATAATAGTTTTGAGTTTGGTGTTAGTGCACATTTTTATCCGAAAAAAAAGATTTGGAAGAATGATAAATAAAATCCCAGGGCCACCAGCTTGGCCTTTCATCGGAAATTTACGGCAACTTTTTGGAACTGCAGGTTTTTCCACAGCAGTGGAATGAAACTCTTCTGTATACATTTTTTGAAAAGAATTATTAGTAAAAAAAATTTTTTTTTTATGTTATAGAACACTTATGGTACGCATTGCATGATATGGCGGATCAATATTATCCGATTACAAAAATATGGTTTTGTACTACCGCAATGGTTTTAATTCGTCATCCGGATGATTTAGAGGTATGTATTCTTAGTATTATATATTTTAAACTTTATATTTGCACGTTTTTTAAACAATTATTTCTTGACGGTTGTAAAGATATAACCCTAAACCTAATAAATAAATAAATTCAACAGGTCTTGTTGACAAGCAAATCACACGTAGAAAAGGGAGAAATTTACAGTTCCTTGAATTCATGGTTTCAAGACGGTGTAATCATGAGCAAAGGTATTTATTTTTCACAACCAGAAACGTTTGAAAAATTTTTTTTGTAATCTATACAATAATCCTTTTAATAATTGTAAAGGTGAGAAATGGCAAAATCGAAGGAAGTTATTAACTCCAACGTTTCACTTAGACAACTTAAAGAAATACGTAGATGTAACAGTCAATTATTCGAATCAGATGGTAATGGAAATAACCGCGTGCGGAAAAGAAACTCATCAAGATATCACTCCACTTTTTTACAAAGTACTGATAAGGGCATTTTGTGGTATAGTTAAATATTATATTGTTTAAGTGCATTTTTGGTGACTGCAAATTTACCATGTCAAAACTAATATTTATGCATGCAGAAGCTTCCTTGGGTGTACATTTAAAACAATTGAAAAATGGTCTTAGTGAAAATTATAAGAAATCAATGGATGAACTTTTTCGAATAAGTATTTATAGGTGATGAAAATAAATATGATCAGCTTAGATCGATGATTACATTGTAAAAGTAAGCGATAAAATTGTAATTATTGGAAAAATTTCTGTTACAGAATATTAAGGCCTTATATAATGGATTGGATGATGCCATTTTTAAGCTTAGGGAAAAGAGAAAAAGATTCTCTCAAACATATATTTCAACTTAGAGATGAGGTTTGTTTGTTTTTATTTTATATGCATGATTGTGTAAATACTTATTCCATGTATAATTTTACATAGTTAATACGAGAACGAAGGCTATATCATGAGCAAACTGATTATAAATTCTTGAAAGAGATTGTTGAAACTGATGAAGAAATATTCGAAGGTAATCAGGTTCATATACTCGATAAGTTAATAGCACATCTAATTTATTACTACATTTGGCAGAATTAGCTTTGAAAGTGGAATTTAGAGTATCAAGAAGATGCTAACCCTTAACTTTGTCGAAATTTTAATTGTAATAAAATAATTGTAATATAAATGGAGACATTTGCACACCGCAAACTAGAGAAGTGCAACTTTTTACGACTATTAATTCGAAGTGTGAAAATAATAATAGATAAATTTGACTTTAGTAAGTGCAGATGTATACTACGTCAAATATAAAATAAAAACTTTTTTTAGGTCGTAAAAGGAAATTGGGCATGCTAGATCATTTATTATTATCTGAAAAAGACGGTCTAATTGATGAACAAGGTATTAAAGAAGAAGTTGATGATATGCTAGCAGCTGTAAGTTATTATGAAAGAAAAACTAATGGATATTGCTTGATTAAAATTGTTAAAATCGTTTGAACGTTCAACTTTTAGGGCCACGAAACAGCGGCTACAGAAATGATTTACATAATAATGTTGTTAGCTGAAAATACTGAAGCACAAGTAAAGCAATATTGGTTTAAATATATAATAAATCATAGGTATATATCCTTCGTAAGTTTTATTACTAAATACATCTGTAATTAATATTTTTAGATGTTAGCGAGAAAGGAAGTGACTGACGTGTTGGATCGTACAAATGGTAAAATAACATTGACTGAATTACAAAAACTTGAATACTTGGATCAGTGTATCAAAGAGGCGTTGCGACTATATCCAGCTGCACCTTTATTTTTGCGTCACATGAAGAATGAACTGCATTTAAGTAAGTTTATTCAAACAAAATATTTTTTTTATTAATTGATTATGTCTGTCAAAGCGGCATAAAATTTTGTAATTTTTAGAAAATCATACCATACCTGCTGGAGTTGACGTAATGTGCATGGTTTCTGCTACTCATAGAGATCCTAATTTCTGGCCTGATCCTAACAAATTTGATCCAGACAGATTTCTTCCACACGTCGCAGAAAAACGTCATCCATACTCGTATTTGCCATTCAGTGCTGGGCCTCGAAATTGCATGGGTAACATAAGTTACTTTACAGACTCTCGTTACTAGAATTATTAAATCATATCACTGATCGTTAATCAATTTATACGGGGCTTCTTTCCTACAGGTCAAAAACTCGCTATGATTCAAATGAAAATTATAACAGCTAAAATACTTTACAACTTTTATTTAAGGCCTATTCATTTAACTACTGATTTAAGGTTCAATACAAGTATCACATTACATCCGACAAAGCCAGTTTTTACAAAGTTTATTAGTATTAGAAGGTAGAAATGATTTATGTCAAAGTTTGTATTGAATATATTTACATATTTCAAATCATATAATTAAATTTAATTGAGGGTGAAAAATGTGACCAGACTATATTCTTAAATGATATTTTTATAATATGTACTAAATATATAATGATTTTAGTCACGCTGTACCTTATTCAGCCGAATAGTGTGTGTAAGTGAGGGAAATACTTGATGTTCTAAAAAAACAATTTAATAATTAAATGAAAAAATGGTAATTGCGAGATTCCTAGATTAATATGATGAACCATTGTAATATTTGATATAAGTCTACTAACTTTTGGTAATGTATACGTGTACACTAGATATGTGAGTATTTTTCAGTTCTTATGTTTGTATTGATTTGTATTTCTTGTTGATGGAAATCATTAATAGAGGACGTACATCATTATCTTATAGCAAGTAGCTGTGTATTATTATTATAAAAAAATTACAGTCTACTAAAACATCTGTAACGATCATTTAGTGAAATAAACGTACATGGAAATGATGGAAAACTAGTATAAATGTATTTTCTTAATATTCTACCCTAATTTTATCAAGGACTCTCATCAACTAAATACTAAGTCAGTCAATTGTTTAATGAACAAAAAAATCAGTTGTATAGATGAATCAAAGCTGCTGTTATACACATTTCAACTAATATAAAGTACAAAATAGTAGTTTATCCATTCGTTGTTCTCTCATTTTCTCCATTTTACATTTTCATCCGTTGGCAAAAAGTATAATCCTTGACTTATTCATCACATAATCAATATGCAGTTTCTAACTGATGTATCAGCCACAATAATATTAGAGATGTTCCTGAAGGCTTTTAGTTATCAACTCTTTTCGTCCAAAGTTGCAAAAACCTTTTGTTTACTCAAAAAATACTATGATCTAAAAAAATTCTAAACACACAACTTTTTAATCGAGAACCTGCATGCAGCAGTATTCAGTCAACTAATACTTCCTATCGCTAGAGTGATCTCAATTGATTATATATCGATTATAGTATCATCAATAATTAAGGAGTAAATTAAGCAAGAAATTATATCCGGGCGTGTTAATCAAGCTCTTATTCAAATCGATACCACGTGACTTTGACGTCAGATCTTCTCAATTTTTAGAGTTTATTGCCTTAAAGTTGCGTGACGTAAAACATTGAGTTGAGACGTCATTTGACACATTTGAATACGCTTTGTCCAAAAACTACAGCAGTTTGCTAGAGCAAGTTACTAAGCTTATAATTTAAAATTATTTTATTGTAAATGACCAGAATTATTCATACAACGTCAGGAAATCTACCTCAAGTGATTTAGACACGCTATGAGGTTATATTACTCCCAATGAGTGCTACATTACTACATAACCATATTATAATTCGTGGTGTTAAAGATATTAAGGTTAGTTCGGCTTTTTGCTCACCTGTAAAAATCGACCAAACCCCAGAATATTCAGAAGATATGACGTCATATCACGTGATATTAGTTTCAATGTGAATTAGAATTTCAATTAATTACTGTAAATTCATTACATTTTTTTTTTTTAAATGTCTTAAACGCGTATTCAGTGCGCATTTACTATCAAAAAAAAAATTTAGAATACATGCCAGTTCTCAATTGAATAAAGTATGTTAGGAATTTTCGAAAATTGCATTGTTTTTCTATTGTTCGTTTTTGTCTCAAGGGTATGTGAAGTACAAAATATTAGATCTTTTCATCCAATAGAAAACAATTGCAGTCATTTACTAAAAAATATTGCACTACGGCAGGTGTTTTCTTGCACACTAATTTGTGTTGATAATTTAAAAAAAAATATTGCTGACCTATGGTTTTTAAAGTGCTGATCTGTTCGGGCGTTAATAAGCTTTAATTATCACTTAACTAATGCTCCATTCAATAGGATTATTTGAATTCCCCATGAATTATGAAAATCCAGCTGTTGCCATGAAATAATGTACAAAACATATAAGCGTCAATTGCTTGTATTACTAAAAAATTATCGTTGACAAGGTAGTTTTTCGGCTGAAAATCATCCATAAGTTCATTAGCTTTCATTTTGCATAATTTTTTTTTGTATCCATCTAATGTCAAGCTTGACGCTCGGAGTACCTTAAAGAGACTCTTTACCACTATACACGTATTTTTTTAAATTTATCAATAGAGTGGTCCGTCAAGATCTGAAAGTAAAGAGATACTGAAATATTAAAGAGGGATACTTAATGATGCAGACAAAAATTATATTATGAAGTGTACCATATAGAACGACTCTATTTTTCGTGTAGCAAAAAAAACTCACAAAATATGGAAATCTTTTTCGCTATTCATTCAATTTCAATTTTTCATAGCTTATTTTACTCCTTGAATAATTTCAGGTCGAGTAATGGTTGGTAGTTTTAAAAGCAATACCGTGACAAAAGTTACGAACATTTATTTATACGAAAACACAAGTTTATACACGATTGATGACTTTTTTGTGTAATTGATTGCTCGTAACTTTTAACTCTATGATTATTGTGACGAAAAATAGAGTTGTTCAATATGGCAAAGTTCATAAAATAATTTTTTTCTGCATCATTAGGTAACCCTCTTTAAGGTGGATTGGGCGACTTTTACTGGAATGATAAAAATCTCTGAAATTCTGAAATTATGTAAGTAAAGTATGCGAAATTTATTTGCAATAAAAAAATACTAGGGTCAACCACTTAATTTATAAGAACATTGCTACTGAAAACTCACTAATTTAACACGCAGTCTTATGGGAATTATCACTAAAACGACTATAACTTTAAAAGTAAATGACAAACCTTCACAAATAAAAATTTTATTCATACTTTTTTCCATAAGATTTCTTTTAGAATTGTGAAAATCATATGTAAACCACATAGATTTTAAGAAAATTTAGAAAAAAGCGATTTATCGTCTCCTGCGCATGCGCAGAGGAAAATGATGAGTTCTTATTATTTTTTTATCGATATTCTACAACTTTTAAGGCCAATTTAACTCTTGAATTAGAGTATGTGATTCAAACATTTAAATATAATTGCACTGAAAAAAAAATATTTTTCATAATCCATGGAAGCTTAAAGTGCCCCTCGCTTAGTATGGCACCAAACTCCCAAGCCACCTAAAAATTTCAATATCTCTTTACTTTAAGATCTTGACGGACCACTCTATTGATAAATAAAAATAAAAACATACATAGTGTTAAAGAGCAAGATGAACAGAACACTGAAAAGTTTGATCCGTAATCCCTTTCCAAGGTATATCATAACTATTCATTTGAATATCCCTATCCTAATAAGACGCACGTATACATACGACCACATCGATCTCCCTAATGTCAAAACGCACAAGAAGACTGTACTGGAGCACTGCAGGTAGCAGTCGCTATAATCGTATTCTCATCGATCGCAGCACCCCTCAAGGAAAATCAACGCCTGTAGGCTCTGAGAAAAAATTGTAAGGCTCCAAAGATCCGCGATCGAGACAAAACAGGGGCACACAGGGACGACGTTATATAAGCCGGAACGGGCGAGACAGCTAGAACCGGCATTCAATTGGAAGTATCATATCGGGAAGCTTACGCAAACGCACACACGCGCGTCCATAGAGTGATCGGGGGAAAAAAAAAGGTAACCGTATATCTATCGCTCTCGGGGACAATTCCATTCTCGCGAGGATGCAGCCACCGCGCGGAGAATAAGTGTGGAGGCAGAGCGCGAGGGAGGCGAGAGGAAAGAGGGAATTACTTTTTCTTGGGTATAACGTAGGTCTACCGTCTTGGGAAAGATAGATGCATGCGTGGCTCACCACCTTTTGGTACGCGCTGTGGTACACATTTTTTTTCTCTTTTCTTGGGGGGGGGGGGGGGGGGGGGGGAGGGAAAAAGGCGGGGGGCGGCAGGGAGGGGGAAAAAACTCGTTTTCACGTTTTTGGGCTGCAAGGATGTGTACAAATTCGATTCTACTGTGTACTATGGTATAAATGATGCGCACATGTGTGCACGTAACCCTATATGTATCTATTTATATCTGTACATAATATGCATTTGACAGTTTATATCTAGAAGAATGTACAGTTCTATATGGTGAGCAATAAGTACGTACAATTGAATGTAATTAAATTCTCTTATTTTGGAAATAAACGAATCACCAGTTTCTACCGCTATAAAATAGTCATCATTTTTTAATTTTTCATAAATGATAATGCATACTTTGAAAAAGACTTTTGTAAGTATGGAGTAAAGAATTTTGATTGACACGAAAATAAAGTTTTCCATGAAAAACTACTCGAAACTTCTTTGTACCGAAAATAGGAGCCAGCCTATTGTGAAAAAAGTAATAGCACACTAAGTACAAAATGTCCTAACCAGTAGCCATTCGAAGTATCGTCGGACACCCCCGACATATTGGATTTACCTCATCATTTCGTCACGATACCCTATATGCGTGTATTGTGCGTCCCTTGAGAGATCTTATCACGAGCGCGCGCGTCACATACACGAGTAACCGACACGTGAGCCCATGAAAGAATAGGTAAGCTGAGCGTGTAATTTCTGGACTGCCGTTTGATCTGCTAGAGCAGCCTATTTTTTTTTGCTCCTATTTTCTGCGTCCTTTTGTTCCTTTGTCGGTCGCCTGATCGCCGATCGGACAGAGAGAGTTTCGAATTTTTATTCTTTTTTTGTTCCTTTCGCAAGACTGTACGCAAGACAAAATTGAGTATGAAAATCACTCTTTCCGTACTGTACAGTGATGAAATTCCACTAGCTGGGAATATTTTTGGGCTTGTGCACTGATGATAAACTAATTTTACGGTTTGGAATACTAGTTTCCATCGGTTGTACAATAATTTTTGGAAAAAATTTGAGTGCTAATAGTAAATTGCTTCCATAGATATCGAGGCGTCACTAGTTTACGATAAAATAAAATAATCTTTATGCTCATTTTCTCAGAAAAGTGACAAAGTGCTTCGAAGTACTAATATTAAGTCTGCTACTATTCTTTACTCTTGTTATTTCTTTAATTTATTCATTACCTACAATAACAAATTCCAATTTGTAAGTATTTGTATTATTTGTTTGTGAATGTAAATCACAATAAAAATATATGATCATCGTTATTGTGGACGACAAAACTATCAACCAATTTCTGAGCCTTCATTGTAATTGAAGGAAAACAAATATTCGCATATGTGTAACCTGATTTTAGCCTGTTGACAACGCTTACTGAACTGTTTGAAAAAATTATTTGAAACAAAACATGGGAACATGAAAAGCCACTTCTTCAATGATGGAAGAGCAGTTTAGATTAAGGAAAAATAGTCCGGCAATTAGTTTGAACAACTAAAATAATTTCAGAAAAAAATGAATGCGAACAAAAGTGATTTTGACACTTTTGCTTAATATTGAAAAATTCTTTGACACTGTATAGCAATATTGTATTGCTTAATTTACAAATTAATTTAATATGGAATTTCAGAGTGACTACCTAACGAAATAATTAAATTCGATCTTAGAACAAGAAAAATTATAGTTACAATAATCAACGAGTTACTTGCGAAAGAGACATAGTCGCAAGTATAACCTGTTTCATGATGAATTGTCATTCATCTCCTCGTCATAAACAAAAAAAGGTGTCCAAAGACATAGTTTTTATGTTTACTAATTAAATACTATAATAATCCGAATACATTTTTAACAAATCTGAACTTTTTATATCTTTTAAAGTAGTCAGGATAAAAAAATTTCTTCAATCGAAATATATTTCTTATACATACACAAAAAAGCGTCAAATATCAAGAAGATAATATAATCTGGATACAAAACTGCTGCTAATAAATTAGCACAAAGCTTCCTCAACACCATTATTTTGCTATTACTTACCTAAAAAAAAAATCAAACAAAATAATAAAATGATTTAACATGTCAAAAGAAGATATTTTTATGCTCTACATTGTGGAATAAAGTTAGGAACGCGAGTCTTCTCATAGTTTGTATAAATATTAAGTTTAAAATAAAAATTTATCAGCAACAGTTTCTACCATACCAGCAACCTTATTTTGACTGATGACCATTAATACAGCTGTTTTTTAATAAAATAAAGAGAATTTCTAGCAAGCTAGTAATTCAAATACTCTATCAAGGCAAGATTTATTGTAATCTATTGTAATTTTACTATTTATAACTTAAAAATAGATTTTTTTAACCCTTAGAAGAGTGAAAAACCGTTTTTTTTACCATAAAAATCGTTATAAAATCATTAATAAGGTATAAAACTAAAAATTTTTATGGGCAGCTGCAGTAAATAAGTAAAATAAATCATTTGGATGGTTTCTGAGATGCACACCTCAGTTTGTTATAGTCCAAATAAAACATACACATTTCGAAAAAATAAACTATTCAAAAAAGTAAGCTTTAATTGGACGCCTCGGACCAAGAAAACCTAATAACGGTACTTTGCAATGCTAAAATAAATGGTTATTACCATCATGAGTTTTTCTTTGACCGACGCGTCTAATTACGTATTTTCTCTAAGTTCGCAAATATTTTTATTAAAAATGAAAAAATCACTGATTTGATAAAAAAAAATAGATTTTCTTAAAAACGAGAAAACGAAATAAGGTGAAAAAAAATTTTTTGTCTAAAATGAAGGTGTTCTAATACCATAGGAGATACAACTATTGAAGCATTGTTAAGTTTTCCCTCTAAAACAAGCAAGAAACCGCTTATTGGGCATAAAAAATCGTTATAACAACCTTAATAATGTATAAAACTTAATTTTTTTTGGAATGATTACAAGCATATAAAAAAAAATATTTTAAGCCTCGAATTAACAAAATCACTGGAAAGGTTTCTAAGATATGAGTGATTTTCCACAAAAATCTCAGTATTTCTTTAATACAAACTCAGCAAAATATGTTATCGAAATAATTTAAATTGAAAAATAAAGCTATTTGAAAGCTATATCAGATGGTACTATTTAGAAATTGAAAATTCAATTTTTTTCACCCTAAAATAAGTGAAAAACCTGTTTTTTGACCATAAAAATCGTTATAAAAACCTTAATAAGGTATAAAACTAGAATTTTTTTTTTGAATTAATACAAGGATATAAAAACAAATATTTTAAGGCTTGAATCCTCGAAATCACTCAAAAGGTTTCTAAGATATAAGTGATTTTCCACAAAAATCTCAGTATTTATTTGATAAAAACTAAACAAAATATGTTATCGAAATGATTCAAAGACGAAAAATAAGCTATTTTAAAGCTCTATCAGATATTACTATTTAGAAATGAGAATTTAATATTTTTCACCCTTAAATAAGTAAATAACTTGTTTTTTGACCATAAAAATTGTTATTAAAACCGTAATGAGTTAAAAAACTCAAATTTTTTTCCCAGCCGCCATAAGGATAAAAAAACAACAATTTTAAGCCCGGAATCATTGAAATCTACCGTTGGGTTCCTGAGATATGACTGATTACATACACACACACACCCACACACCCACACACACACTATCCCGGAATCGGGATAGTAAATAAAAAATTCCATTTGGTCCGTCAGCTAGATTATCGAAAAATATTAGACATAGGATTTTTTCTGAACTTTTATTTACTCTATCCTCGTAAATGTTGGTCTATATGAGAAAAGAACAAATACGTGTCCAATATTTTATGATGATGTATCTGACGGACCAAATGGAAATCCAATTTTTTTTCGTGTAACATCCTAATTGCGCAAAACCGAGATAGTGGGTACGTTTTTTTTTGTGGTCGGTCGGTCGGTGGTCGGTCCAATTCCTTCAGAAAGTATACCTATATTCACTATATATATGGATATACATACGAGAGGAATCGGACCGACCACCGACCGACCGACCGATTAAAAAAACGTACCCAGTACCTTCTTTAGCGCAAAACTGAAATAGTATCTTTTGCAGCGCATAAACGAGATAGTACCTTGATCCTTGCAGGCGACTCTGTAAAGTCTATACATTACAGGCTGCGCTTATCTGCTGTGGAATCTTACGCGGCGGAACACTCAATATTCACTCGAAATATAATTAGTGATCGGTAAAGAAAGGAGATATATATATATATATATATAAGTTTCCGTTACAGGTAGCTGCAGTACCATGAGTCAGCAAACTACTTTTTATCCAGGGTCGGTAACTAATATCATACGATGCTAACGTTCCCATGCTTGGTAAGGTGAGACACTTTTTAATCTACGTTTTTCTCAACTGCAGCATAGTGCGTTAGTTTGATGCAGAAATCAACTTTTTTATCGACAAATAAACAGAGAATTCCTCTCAAGTGCAGTCCAGAGAAATAAATGTTCTTAAGCCTTCCACATAATTGATTGCTTTAATCATGTTAAACTTGAAAAGTTGAAGGGTAAATATAGAGTATATTCCAAAAAATGGTAAAATTTTTGATTTTCAGTATTAGCTATGGTGATTGGGCATTAGAATTATACATATAGAGAATTTACTGAAATTTTAAGTGAAGTATTACATTAGAGAAATAAAGATCTTTTTACTTGTAGATTGTAGAAAGAATAATATGGTATATAAGTTGTATTCTAGAATATAAGGTGTTCAATATAAGCCGAAGTTTCACAAATTTAGTGTAACTTATTAATCATCAATACATTGACAAACGTTTTTGATAAAATATAGACGTAGTTGTATAAGTGAAAACATCACTTAGTTTATTTCTGCATCACACGCGCATATAAGGTATACACTTTAAAAATTCAATAATGTAAGTGTATTACCATTTAAGACTCAAGCATGTAAAGTTAATCGAGTTTTTAATTCTTTTTTTTCAATTAATCATTATATTACATAGACCTGGTAGAATTCGTCATTAAAAAGGAAAAATTTTTGCCACGGATTTTTTTGCGTTATTACGTTCAGAGTGTGCACTTGAACATATAAGTGCAGGTTTACAGTAATAAAAATATAATAAATTGTTTGAACTAATTTTTTATAAACAAATGAACAATATGAACGCAATTGCTTAAAAATAATTGTTTTCATATAATTCAAGTCCAAATTAAGAAAAAATATTTCCAGACGTTTTTGTCTAAACATTTTTGATTTTGAGTAAATAATTCATGAAGTTTAATAAAACGCGATTTTGACAGTCTTTAGTGTTCAGAAACTATATGAAATATTACGATATTAAGTAAATAAAATATTTTTACGTGTAGTTAGGCTTCTTTAATGAGGCAAAATAAAAATTTTAGGCCATTTTAAATTATGTTTTTTAAAGAAATTTTAAGAGAGCATGGGTATAAACCGTTGCGTCGTTTTTTGCGCCAGATGTACCTATTCCGATTCGGCATGTTAACCCGCTACTAGCGCCGCCCTATGAAAATAAAATTTGAAACAGATGCAAGATGAAAGTATAAACTCGTGGTGCTTGGATAAGTGAGAAAGTAATAAATAAGTTTATTTGTTGACAATAATGATCCCAAAAAGGCTAATAAAGCATCAATTAAAAAGAGCCAATCTAATAATGCTAGTTAACATGATTTATTTGTAATGTAAAGTTTATTCAAGGGAAAAGCAAACGAACAAGAATAAAAATACCACTGCCAATAAATTAGCAAAAAGCTTCCTCAAAATTTGTAATAAAAAATGTGATCAAATGGCGCATCGGGATCATTCAAAATCGTAAGACAGCTATTTTTATAATCTCTAAAATGGATTTATTTAAAAATGAGATTATCATTTTATTGTCCCAATAGTACAAAAAACATTGTCAGAAATTATTTAAGTTATAAAACTATCGATCCAGTTATTAAACTTTATTAATGAAATTAATGTTCGTTATGTAAGCAAATGGAGCGAAAACATTATTGAAGTATCGTGCATGTATCTCAAAATTATCAAAAATGAGAAAATAGTAAATTAAAATGATAAACGATTGTAAGATAATTTTGGCTTCCTCATAGAGGAAGCTTTGTTACGGACGAAAAATCACACATCAAGAAAATATGTTAAAGTACACTATTTTGGGAAAATGTCCGTCCGTACATATGTGTGTGTGTCTGTGTGTAATCAGTTGTATCTCAGGATCTCCGAACTGATTTTGATCCAACAAGGCCTACTTTTTGTTGTTTTTGGATTCCTATCACCGCTGACAAAAAAGTTCGAGTTTTGCTATCTATTTTTTTTATTTGGATGTTATCGATTCTTCAAAACATATTTTGTTTTGAAAAGTTGGTTTTTAAGCTATTAATTGGTATTTTAGGATATTTTACAATGGAAATTCTGAAAGATCATTGAAATTCATACAAAAAAAGTATTAAAATGAGATTAAAACCAGCAATAAATTAATGCAAAAAGCTAAGCTTTTGCATGTAAGGCACTACTGTTAACGATTTTTTAGCCAGCTTAAATCGATTTTAGTCATTTAAAGCATTATAACAATACTTTAGGGAAAAACTTTAAGTACAAAATAAGTGATTTTTTTTTAGTTTTACAACTTTTGTCATTAACATTTTGATCTTAACTGTCAAACAAAAAAATTAGGCATTACAAAACAATTTTTTGGACAATTTAAAACGATTTTCGTTGTTTTAAGCGTACAAAAAAGCGTTTTAAGTTGTATTTTTTACGATCTACAACTTTATTTACCACTTTGTTGTAAAATGTCAATTTTTTCTTGTTATGGGTGAGGAACGGTTTTTTTAAGTTATTTTCAGTTATTTTTGCGACCTAGGGCATTTAATTGACTTCCTAGAGAAAAGTGTACTACAGACAAAAGTTGTATTTCATTGAGATCTACATCTTTTTGGCAAAATACTCTAGCTTGAAATGTTAATTTTCAAAGTTACAACGAAAAAAGGGATTTGTTCCCCTCGAAGCTCTATAGCAAAAGTACTAGGAATTTTTTTCTCTTTGACGAAACTTCTCCGATTTCAAACCATCACGTTGTATGGTGAGGACGAAGATATATACCAAATTTTAAGTCAATCAGATGAAAATTACTTGAGTTAGTCTGGAAACTTGATGACGTACACACAGGGTTGATTATACACCATATACATACACCATAGGACCACTTCGGATCACACTCATATTAAAATCAAATTTTGTTTTATATACCAAATAGTCATTTCATAGATGGTTAGACTTTTTACTCTAGTGAAAATATAAGGCACTCCCGTGAAGCAGTCATGCCTAAAAATTGAGTAGCTGGGTGTGCATGTGTGTAAATAAGGAATGTATATAATCAGTCATATTTCATGATTACTGTGACCGATTTTGACACAATAAGGCAAATTTTATTTTGAAAAAAACATTTTTTTTTTAACGTAATTTTTTCACTAAAAAGCATGGTTTCAAAATATTTTATAACATAAAATCTTGTTAGCATATTGAATAGGGCACACGGGGTGAATAAAATAAATACAGAGTTTTAATTAGAAACTATCCATGTTTATTGGACACAATCTTTTGTCTATCTATCAATACACAAATACAGCAATCTATAAAAGGTGGCAACATTAAACGTACAAAACCAAGCTATAAGAAGAAGTAACAATGATCACGAGGAAGGCTACTTCAAGAGTGAGAGAGAGAGAGAGGAAATATCTCCTCATGCCGGGCGCAGTACAGTAGAGCAGTGCCAACTAGGCCGTAGCTCGGTACTGCCGCGGGCATTCAAAATTTAGCAGCGAGTGCCAAATTCAAACCTAACAATCCCTCACGATCGGTGCTAAATTAAGAGAAAGGAAAATTGAAATCTTCAAATAAATATATAAAGAAATGTCTAGACGAGCAACCAGGTGCGACCAGGACCCGTACTCTAGGATCATTCGCTGTTGGGTGCGTTTTGATCACCTAAAACATACATAAAACATATATAAATTTACACATTCATATACATAATCAATCTATCTTTCATTCTACAATTTTAATTAATGTTATCTTTACTATCATGCAATTCAATCATGTAATCGTATTTAAGATCATTTGCCACATAGCATCGTACATTTGTAAAACGTTTCTTAAAAGTTTCATTGGAAACTTAGAAACGTTTCAACTCAAGTCTCAGAAACGTTCCTGAAACGTTTCAGAAACCTTGAAATGTCCGCTCTAAAGCTAATACGAAATGTTTTTGAAACGTTTCCAAAACGTTTCTGAAACAATCCTAAATTAAGTGCAAATTTTAACAAAAATAATTGTTCTTATTTATTTTATCCATACCTAATATCATAAAAATAGTAGTAAAAAATAAAAAAAATGAAAAAAAAAAGATGATGGATGTGGGGCACGAACCGGAACTGCCAGAACGAAAGGCAAGCATCTTATCCACTTGGCCGGAGTGGTTAAGAGACCTGATCTATAATGTACGTCCATAGAAGCTGCAAAGGCCATGTAATTTTTTTTTTGTTATTTACAACTGAATCATGAAAATGCAAATATTGATTAGCAAATTTTTTCAAAACATTCAGATTATAATATTTATATTTGTGTACTATTGAGTTGTAAATAACAAAAAAAACGTACATGGCCTTTGCAGCTTATATAATATGGACGTAAATTATAGATCAAGTATCTTAACCACTCTGACCAAGTGGATAAGATGCTTGCCTTTCGTTCTGGCAGTCCCGGTTCGTGCCCCACATCCAGCAGCTATTTTTTATTTTTTATTTTTTACTATTCTTTTTATGATATTAGGTGTGGATAAAATAATTATGAACAATTATTTTTGTTAATATTTGCACTAAATTTGGAATTGTTTTAGAAACGTTTTGGAAACGTTTCAGAAACGTTTCGTATCAGCTCTAGAGCGGACATTTCTTGGTTTCTGAAACGTTTCAGAAACGTACGATGCTATGTGAGCAGTGTTAGTTTTTCATGCAATTTAAATGACAGAGGCTTAGTAACAATATCTGCTAGTTGTTCTTTCGATGGAATCCATCTGATAGCTATCCTTCCTCTGGTTACACATTCTTTGACATAATGAGCTTTTATTTCAGCCATATGTCTCAGTCTTTTCCCCCCATCTATCTTTCTACTGGCCCCAGCAGTCTTATCATCGAACCACAGATCTGCAGACAGCAGTGTGCAAGATAATATCAAGCTTATGGAGTATTCCAGCACTATCAGTTCCTGACTAGCATCACACCTTGACACGTATTCAGCTTCACAAGTGGAAATCGACACATAATTTTGCTTTCTCGTCTTCCAGGCGACTGTGTCTTCATACAATCTTATTAGATATCCACCTGAGGTACTAGAGCCCTTACAATCAGCCAGGCTAGCATTGGAAATGCTTCCAATCCATCTTCAAGACCTCTGTATGTCAGGCCCAGATTTCTTGTGTGTTGCAGATATCGAAACACTCTTTTTACCATCTTTCAATCATCTTTAGCTGGGCAGATTTACTGTCTACTCAACACCTACACAGAGTATGAAATATCCGGTCTAATCGTATTTGTCAAGTACAGTAAGCTACCTATATAGACTGATAAACAAAGGCCTGAAGTCTCCCTAAAAAATGTTCGGATGCATTTTGCATTTTTTACTGTAATCGACCCCGCTGATTACGGGAAAAATATTTAAAAAAATTTTTGCGGTGGACTTCTTGCCAAAGATAACGTTTTTCTGCAATTTTTTTCGAAAAACGCG
>JAPYYV010003131.1:0-24182 GCA_030522625.1 Copidosoma aretas
GACTTAATTTTGTATCTTTTACGGTTTTCGCGAAAAACGCAAAAAACTGGTTTATACGATTTTTACCATTTTTTTTTACCATCGCGCTGACCTCGGATTAGCGTTAAAACTCAGAATGTTATATCTGACGCTGTTATCTACCGAAAAAAAATTTAAAACCCGAGTTATCAATTTCTTTTTCGAAAAATCTAATTCTATCCGACTATAAGTGATATTTATAATATCCGCGGCAGCCTGTATTAGAGTATCGTCCCCCGTGGCCCGAGAAATACCTAGTAGTGTTTAATTTGTACATCACACCTGCAGCTTATATTCGCTTGCTCCGAATTTTTTTTGTTTTTTCCTCGCAAAGTATATTGCGCAACAATCCACACGCGCTATAGATGTGCGTGTGTACACGCGCATTGGCCGCTGCACGTGTGCGGAGGCTCGAAGAAAGGGAGGATATTGTGGATAAAAAAATGGAATCGAACACCTAGCGCGTTGTGCAATAACTGCTGTAGCGCGCGGTGTAATCCGCGTATGCTTGTATATGGGTATTACATTATCCGCAGTGAAAATATTTTCGCTCGTTTTCGCGGTTGCACACGGCTTGAGCCAATATTCATGGGTATGCATTATATCGGTGCAATCGGGAAATTTCGAGTTGGCGCTAATCTATACGTGTATATTTATGCATGCATGCACACACTTTTCTACAGAGTGCATGTATAATGATACCATGTTGCGCGTGATTGATGAAAATAACGAGTAGCTGGAATTTCTCTCGGACGAATGGGCTTTTTTTCGTTGATTCGTCAGCGTTGACGTTCCTGCATTGTATTTTCAAGTTCGTTCTAGGACTCGTGATTACCACAGTATGATAATTATAATAAATATTAAGTATTGCTCCGGAGCATTGCGAAATCGCTGAAATGTTGTAATTCGTTTCGACCTTGCAGCCTATACAAACGGATAGCGTAACTGTATTGATGTAACACTGCAGACTGGCCAGTAATGTACTTACTTGATGGATGCTCGATCGTCTCTTTATTCGCATGTTGCAATTGATATTTTCGCACGTTTTGTGTGTTTTTTTAGGAACCACCCTGCTATTGATTTAAATTCATGAAAAACCACAAATTTTCACTCGTCGAACGAATAAATCTTTTAGGCCACCAGTTAACAATACAAGTATTCAAACATACTACTTCTTAGGCACAAGTGAATATTTACCAAAATTTGAGCGTATTCTGTTGTCTTCGTCGATTTTACGGTGAATCATTGGCATTTTTTTTCACAATTTTCGACTGTGAGAGTTGTACGAAAAATCAATAATGCGTGGTTATATTTTTCGCGCACGGCAAAATTCTTAAATCGGACCGAGTTCGAAGTGAAGTATATGAAGTAAGTGCTGTGTTATTTACATAACAATGTGACTTATCATTTCACCAGGCTGATTAGAAATAAAAATGGCACAAGAGTAGACGTCAAAATCTTTAAAGACTTTTTTAATTGCACCTCATCCTCGACCTCATCTTAGGATCAAATAGATACATACTCACGATGTAGAGCTTCCATGTGGCTACTGGCCGAGGTAAAAAGGTATTTTTTTTTTTAAATTACGGACGATTTACATTAATGATCAAAGTGAAAAAAAAAATCTCATGAGAGATACTTATACGACTTCTTCTGCCTCGCGATTTTTCATAGATCCCGACGTGTATTATACCCGTGTGATAAATCGACTGCTATATTGTGTTTCGTGAAATCAGCCTTGAACCTTAAACTTGTAATAATAATGTGACACGATTAGCTCTGCGCAAGTAATTTTAATAATTTACACAAACATTCACGATGCGCTAAACGACGACAAACATAAGTACATCAAGTGCGCAGGCATATTTAAGTACAGAGTCGATAAAATTGGAACTTGTGCGGCAAGGCCGCATCATCAAATTTGTTCATTGAAAAGACCGAATGAATACATGCATGCGAAAGAAAATAGGAAGAAGAACATAAAAACGCAATGATTTGCAACGAGCTGTACGAGCTTGTGATTTCATGTGCACGCGCATCAATGACTAACCGAGCCCCAGGGCACCGCGTTGCAGTTGCACCAACTGATTCGCCTCCGAGCATTATTTGACGCTCAAATGATCACTAATCAACTTGGCTTGGAGGAGTAAGAGCTCGTGCCATCTCTATGTATATCGCACTCATCACGTGACTTCTGTCCCATCATCACACTGCACTCGCTATACTGCTGATGCGGTCAGCGTTTCGGAACGCATGAGAGCCGCAGTGATTTTAAACGTCGCGCACGACTGCACGTCTATTTTTTTGGAGTTCGGAATGTGCGTGAAGGCAATTGCGGGACCAGGGATTGGAAGAGTATACGTTTGCTATTCACTCAAAAACCGAATGGGAAGTCGGAAAGTGAAGTAGCCGAATTTTTCAGACGAAAATAGGCTCTTGATTCTTTGAAGTAGATAAAAAAAAAAAAAAAAAAAACAGGAGAGCCCGGAGCGCGGGGGACTGGTTCGTTAGTGTATCATAAACTCCGGCTCTCAAAGCGACTCCGGAGAGGAAATGCGAATTAACTTTATAAGCGAGTTGCTAGCATCATCATCATCATCATGCGGGCGGACAATCGAGGCTTAACTACAGCGCTTGACGCTTGTGTATTTAACACGCATCGGCCACACACTATATATCGCTAGGCATCTCATACAAACTGACTGAAAAGTGTTTTCTTCTGCTCCGAAATATCAGCTGATCTGAGCTCTCTGTCTATATATTATTAGTGTATACGTCAACTAAACGTTTCTACTGCTGCTGCTGCACTGCTCAGTGCTGAGAGTTTGTTTCTCTCTCTCTCTCTCTCTCTCTCTTGCCTGTTGGTGCTTCTTCTCGCTGCAGACTGCACGAGTTTCTGAAAAGTTGTTTTGGAGCACGCAGTGATGGTGTTGTTGTCTGCTGTCATTTTTTAAATCACCTGCTCGAGCCACAACATACTTATACAAAGAAGCGTATAGAGCCGGCCGTCCAAGTTAGCCCTATCAGGAGACTTTGGTAGTTTATAATCTCGTTTTTCTTGATTTTAAGTGAAGTATCACGTCTACTTATGTATGTGGTGTACCAACGCGTCCTTGCCTCGAAAAGTTATGAGTGCACGTTCGGCTGCGCTTCAAGGACTTCCCACGTGAGCAAACACTATGGTAAGGTGTCTAACCTCTTTCTCGTGTCTCTTGCGTGCACGGATGCTTTGCTGGCTGTTTTTTTTTTCATTCCTGCATGGCTCCTGAGAGTCCTGAGCGCCTTTACATTTTGGTTTTCCATCGAAGCTGCACCAAACTTGCCGACCTATATATAATATGCCTCCATCACTTTGTACTTGTATATACTTTCACTTTTGCAAGCAGTATGGTATATATATGTATATGTAAAAATAGTAAAGCAAGGGAAAACCAGCTCAGTAGCTCACCAGGAATTCAGTGTAAATGTATGAGTGCGTGATAAGTTGTACGTGTCTGTGCTTTTTTCAATGCTGTTGATGAATTATCATTTTGCAATCGAGAGTAGGAGAAATCACAATACACCCTCTCATTCATTATTCTTTGCCTTCTTTTTCTGATGTTGTACCTGCATTCTTACTCGCAAAAGAGAAACTGTATTGATGGCCCGAATACTATTATTTTTAGGCAAATATTGGCACTAAACCTCTCGCAAATTAATGCTCTGGGTACTGCACGTTTGGATTGCTGGCTCAGGCCTTCTTTTTTCTGTTTCTTGGATTCCTGATGCCTCTCTCTCGTTTTCAATTTGACTTCTACAGCGTGTAGAATCACTCATTCTTCCTTCATCCTCACATCGTAAATGTGCAATGCAATTAATTGCCTACTGTTCAATTTTATCTAGTTGAAGAACACGTATCTATGCATCACATTTTAAAATAAAATTATAGTTCCTACCTCATTCACAGTTTTAAAAACTCCGAAATTTTTAAAGACCGATTATTTATCTATTTAGTTTTCCTTGTGAATGTCGGTTATAATCGTTTTTTAAATTATTAGTTATACAACGTTGGACATCTTTTTTACTTGGAAGTGAAGAAATTCGGTTCAGAACTAAATAAAATTATAGTGTCATTTGCCTAAAAAATTCGTAAAACAAATTTTTAAAAAAATTTGCCTTAATTTTCATTTGCATAGTTGAGCGTCGTTATTAACGGACACTGATAAACGATCGAGTAAACTCGGAAATAGTTGATTATTCTTGGCATAACGAATTCTGCGCGAATAAGTAGATACATTAATGAGTCTGATAGTGTATGCTCGTATTGTTCGTTTTTTCACACGAAAAATCGCGCGTCTATTAATGGACAATTTTATTTCAGGGCTATGCTTATACAAGAGTATTTTTTAATAACGGTATTGAAAGAATTTCTTTCAATCGCGTTTAGGTATTTCCTTTGAGAATCCGGTTGCCACTTTTTAAAATGTTGATTGGATACTTCAAAAATCAAGCCAAACATTTACGGTTTCTGAGACGTACAATAAAGAACGAAATTTAAGACTACAAGTAGCCGCGGCTTACGCAACTTTCGAGCTGATTTTTTATACCGTTTCGATCTTTATCGTGATTTTTGCACACTAGAAAAATATATGTGTAAAATAAGGAACGAGACGCTCGACATTTTTCGTTCCCCCGTAATATATTATAAGTAAAAGTGTGTAATGTTAACAAAAAATAAAAATCAAGTTTCAAAATACATACAAACTCGAATAGTTTCACAACAACCAATTATAAACACGAACACACGAAGTGTCATCAAATAGCGCGGGAGCGGTACGATGCAAGTTTGAGAATGCGACCGCTCTACTAATTGCTTCTAATTCAAACTATCGAATTTTCAAGTCATGAAAAAAAATTAATTTCATTAAAGTTTTTATACAGCTGTGTTCTTGAGCGGGAAAATTGTATTTTTTTTTTTTTTTTTTTTTTTTTTTTTTCTTTTTTTAAAACACTTGCGCCAGGATAATTTTAATTTACACCTGCAATAGTTATAGTGTATCGATGAAATAAATTGTATTGTTTCTGATTACAGGTGCCTAGGGAGGACCCCAAAGATAGTTTTTAATGTCTGTATGGTCGACGAGCACTGGGCGAAACTCCGTCTTTGGTGCTGAGGCAAGGCCTGGTTTACCTCCGCCCTCGCATCAAGCCAACAACTTGCATTCACATGCACATTGCCACGGACCAGATAATACTTGCTTCCACAAAAGGTCCTATTCCTACCAGGTTAGTTGCAGATTATTCAAATTCTTTTCAGCGACTTTTTCACTTACACGTCCCGAACAATTTTTTTCAAATTTTATTTTATCTCTCACTCATATATGTACCTCTTCTACGCCCTGATACGTTTTACCACAGTTGATTATTCCGACACAAAAACTCGCTTGCGTACGTTTCTACACTACATACAGTCCACATAGTTTTCTAGATTTTTTGGCTGCCATTTGATGCACTTGGTTTATTTTCTGTTCATATTTCTTTTTACACGTGTACATTTGTACATAGTTATACTCTAGAATGTTGTTTTTGAACATTAATCGAGAGGGTAAAAAGCGGTAACCATCGCATTATTATCCTCCGCTGAACCTTTGCGGTTTCATACAACATTCGATATGCAATGCACGCCATGATCTCAAATTCGCGCAGCTAATTAGTACACTCACCGTCGCCTCGCTGTGAAATTGTCTGTGCGCTGTAGTAATAATAATAATAATAACAATAATAATAACAAAATCAAAATTGTGGGAAAGCGTCGAGATTAACTTAACATACGCATATTATACTTGATTAATATATGGCCCCAAGTCGACTTGCAAACAGCGTCGGGCTGCTGTTGTATAGCGGCTCCACATACAGTTTCGACGCGGAACGAATGAGAGGACAATTCGAGCGTGAATCGGCAAAAAAATTCTCGAGCGAGCCACTCGGAAAGTTGAGCGTCGCATGCGTCAAAACAACATTATACCTATATGTAACAGCTCCGGATAGCCGATGCGTTAAAAAGTAACGGGGCGTCCCGAAAAACACATATTCGTGTCTGCAGCATCCACCGCGCAGGGGCCGGCAGGAGGAGACGCGAAACGACATATTCTTACGGTCGAACGTATAGAGAGAGAGCTTACCGATTTCCCCATATTACGAGTATACTTGGCTGAGGCTTTTTTTTCTCATGCACAAACAACAACAACACCAACAACAACAACAAAACAACCGCACGCGAAGAGACAGTAAATGTATGATGATTTTGTTTGGTTCAGAGGTGCTAGTGCTGCTGAAGTGCTGTTTGAGCTGCTACTGCTGTTGCTGCGCGGGATTGTAATAAAAGTATTGTAGATAAAAAAAAAAAAAATAAGGAAATACCGCGAGCCCGGCCTGCAGTGCCTGCCGCGGGGACGAAAAGATAGAGAGAGATATAGAGTAAAAAGAGTTGCGGGGTAGGTGTTCCCTGTGCAGCTGTTGCCGATCTTATTGCCGAAGCTGCTGCACACATAATATCTTATCTCACGCCATGAACTGCCGATCGCTTCTTTAAAGAGCTGGCTTTGACACCAGGTCAGCCCGCTTTGAGGATCAATCTCAACTCACTGTTTGTCCCTCACGCACACTTTAATCGATGCCGTACAAATCTAACGTCGCACCGCTGGCTGCTTTTTTTTTTTTCGCCGCACGATACGCTAACACACCCGCGTGCAGTGCTGTAACCGACGAGTGAATGTTATACACCCCTCAGCCGAAGGGGTTGCCGTTCTCGCGAGGAGGCGCTTGCTAATTGCTACTCTTTTCTGTTTCCGACGGATGTGCAGTCGAGGATGTCGCAGTCGGGCGACGGGCTCCACACCCCGGGCTACCTCGCCTGGCGCAAGCTCCAGCTGAGCAGGGCCAAGCTCAAGGCCTCGAGCAAGACGTCGGCCTTGCTCTCCGGATTCGCCATGGTAGGTTTCGGGGAGTATTCCCCGCAGAGGGGGGCCGGGGGTCGCCAATGATTAGCCGCGCGATCAGAGATTGCCAAGATAACACAGAGCCGATTGGTTTCGTATTGATGCAAAAACGTTAACTGTGAGAACAGACTCAATGGATATCTTTGATCTTACTTGTTTTTCATTCGAATTTCAAGGCTTGTTGCGCAACAACCTAAAGTACATCTTTATCACAAATCGTTAATGATTTACTTTTCAAATATTCAAATAATCCGTTTCACAGTAGGGCCCATATTTTTTTAATACCGAACCGCATCAAGTACCTAAGATATTTGCACATTTGTCGTCATATTGTACACACTTAAACATGCATCCGTGTGCAAAGGTGGCGATGGTCGAGGTGCAGCTCAACTCGGACACTAAGGTGCCCAAGGAGATGCTGGTGACGTTCGCCGTGTGCACGACCCTCCTCGTCGCGGTGCACATGCTCGCCCTGATGATATCCACCTGCATCCTGCCCAACATCGAGGCGGTCTGCAACCTGCACAGCATAAGTCTCGTGCACGAGTCGCCGCACGAGCGGCTCCACTGGTACATCGAGATAGCCTGGGCGTTCTCGACCCTCCTGGGCCTGCTGCTCTTCCTTGTCGAGATCGCGATACTCTGCTGGGTCAAGTTCTACGATTTCTCGCAGGTGGCTGCCTGGTCGGCCTGCATCATCCTCGTGCCCGTGCTCATAATCTTCCTGGCGTTCGCCATTCACTTCTACCGGAGCCTCGTCATCCACAAGTACGAGGTCACCGTCTCCGGGATTCGGGAGCTCGAGCTACTCAAGGAGCAGATCGAGTCCACGGACGTCGTCGACAACAGCAGGAACGGCATGAGCACCCTCGCCCGCAATACCCTCCAGATCGTACAGATCGTTTGAGCCCAATACATATGCTACTATATATACATCCATACTCTCTTAATTAATTACTTTTTCCTATGCTGCGGAGTAATACCAGCGATAATGACACACCATCATGAACAACGCGAGCCAATAGTTCCTTCGTGAATCGATCTGCCCTTCCTTTATACTTTTTCCATCCACCGTCGTCCAGTTTATTGTATCTCTTCATGTTTGTTGATTATTTATTTAACTGTACTGTGTGAGCGCTTGCTCGAACGCGCCTGCTTGTATATGCACGAATCTCGTTGTCTGTTATACATGTATCGAACATTCCTCGCTTTCCCTGTTGGGGATGGTCAATCGACTCCAATTTCATTTCACAAAGTATCTTATGATCTTATGAGTACACGAAAAATCGTAAGCCTGTAGTTTCTGCAGGGTAATGGTGATTTAATTACGAAATCTCTTCAAACTGTTGAGCGTATGGCAACGATTAAGATGGATTTTGTTGTCTACATTTTACGTTTGCCAATACTTTTATTGTAATATACTTAAAGTTTCAGCGAAAACGCAATGCAGACCGTCAAATTTACTTATTATCAAAGGCTGAATTTATGATATTACACGAAGCTTTGACAGTTTTACATTTTTATTTTTACATTTACTCAGTCACTAATTTAATGATTTACTGAATTCCTTTGCACCGTGACACAACAAACCAGTTTTTTCTTTCATATATTTTTTAAATAAAAATTTTCATAAATACATTTTTACTTGTATTGTATGGGAAAGTTCAAAAAGCGCTATACTTAATAAAATTGAAAATATGACAAGAATATGGTTGAAAGTCGCGACTTCGAATCGACTGACGTTTTAATGAATCTCATAAATTATAGAGGAAATTGCCAAGTGAAAAACATCGAAGTATTGTAAAAATGAAATGATCTGTAACTTCTTCAGCATTATTTCGATTATATTTAATTGTATATATATATATATACGTATATCATAAATATCAGAAGTTATTTAAGCTCAGATCGAATTGTACAATAAGATATATTATATACTAATATTTATATACTTGTGCGGTGAATATTGAGACACGAAAAATTTGTTTTATTCAGTAATATGAACCAAATATTAATTGCAATACTACAAACAAAAAAATTGGTAGAAATATCTATGTTGACTTATTTTGAGAACTTATACTGTTACATTGATTTAATAATCCAGCGATTTTTATCAAACATGTGATTATTGTATGTACATTATGCCGTATTTGGAAAGAAATACGAATAAGCTATTTTCATCAATTAAAATAAGAATCATTACTTAACTTTTTTGCGGCCTTTATCAACATGTAAGGTCTTATTACATGTCTTGTATCTTGTAAGATATTATACAAATATATTTCTAAGCTAGCAGTTAACGATTATTCGAAGCGTCAAACGTTTTATGTCATTATAAAATTTATATATTCAAAAATAAAATTTGTTTGATATTTACCCTTCTATAAGGTTTTATTCTGTATTGGTATGTAAAGCATTGTAACAGTTCTACACTTATTTATAAATTCAAATCTCTTGATTTTCTGCCTACTCCATTTCTTATTAAATTTGATCATTTTTGGAAACAGAACTGTTTATTAGCTTTTCAAAAGAATAGTGTAATGTACGTAAGAATTTCCCATAAGAATAGTGTGCTACTTATTTGACTGAAAATAATAGTTTTCGTCACAAATGTGCATCTCTCCAGGGTGGTCCCTGGGCCCGAGGGCGCTTGCGAAGCAATAATACCCGAGGGATCCTTGGGACCCCTCTGGTCGGATGCTCATGAGTGGCGAACGCTGTTTTTCCTACCAAGGGTGTACCAGGGTTGCAAAAGTGCCCGAAGTAGGAAAAGTAAATAATGCACGCAATACTTTTTGTAGAGTATGCCCTCAGTGTATGATTTCAGATATTTTACATGGAAAACAAGACAATACTATATAATATGACGTTGCCCATCAGAAGCGGCTTAAGGAGTAAGCAAAGTAGGCACTTTTCGAGGACGCCAAATGACCTATATTGCAATAACTTTAGAGATAACTAATCATATGAACCGCAGCTATAAAAAATTCCAAGTCCCTTTCCCTTCATTACCATAATGGTACTTATTAAATAAAGAGTGACCCAAGTTTCTTGACACAACATTTCGCTGACGCATTTTTTCTCCAGAAAGCGCACGTTTAGGAGGTATTCATAATGATGCGACACAACGCAAGTTGTCATTATTAGGAACGTTTCGAATGAAAAGAGGCGTGACAGTTGATAATGAAAAGTTCAGATAAAGATGGTGACTGTAAGTTAAGCGTATACACACCAAGCTTTATTATTGTTTTAATGAATAAAATTGCTGAGTGTTATTATAAGTATATATATATATATTTAAACTATAATCTGTTAACGTGTAGAACTCGATTAACATTTGAGCTTGTTAACTATACTTTTGGGGATGTTGAGTCTGCCGCGCGATACCTTTTCATTGGGAATCAACGTTAATAATGACAACTCGAGTTGTGTCGCGTCATTTATATAAATAGCTCCGAAGTTAATCGTCTCACGAAACTGTGAAATATGAAATCCCTTTGATGACAAAAAAAAATTATTCGAGTGTACAAAGGCAATTAAGTTAATAATAAAATAAAATTGTTTTCGACATCTTTGCAATGCATTTTTGAGGCTCGTGGCAGTTCGATTTTGTGAAGGTGCTGCGGTATCGTTCAGTGGCTCATCAGAATTGTTAGGTTCGTATAACGCAGATATAGCTTAAATTTCATATGATAAGGCAAACTACTTACATGCGTGTATTGTTTGGTAAAAAGCTGTTTTTGTGAGTCAGCGCAATGTTGCTCGACGTAATATTGGTGGCTCTTAATTTGCATTCAAATAAGTTGCAGTCATTCTATTGGATGACACAGGCAGCCTGAATCATCATACCGTCTTCATTGTTGATAAGGATAATTTAATTATTTTTTGACGAAAAAGGTAGTTCAACGAAATGGTGACGACTCCGTATGGATATAGTTATTCATTTAACTGATAATCGAAGCCATCATGTAAACTAATCGTATAGATTGTTTCTCTTCAACTATATTCCATATTTACAACGGTAGGACATCAATAAAATTGCTGAGAGATCTTAATCTGTCATGGAAATAGACTTTACATACAATAATCATCTTGCCAACTTGTTGATTTTTATGAATGCAATTAAATTTTTTTAATTCTGTGTTGAGAATTTTTTTATTATTTTTTCCATGATGTGAGGTCCTAAATATAATAGCTGGAAACTTGCGGGTCTGACTCGCATGTCATTTTCGAAAAACTCATGTTAAGTTGAATGCAATCCTTTTTTTAGTTTCAAAAAAGCACTGCGGTAATGACAAGTCTGAGACTTAGACTCTGAGTTTGTGAGACATCAGGAATATATATATATATATATGGGTCGTTCTACCAAAAATGATCTATTTCATGTCCCAGTCGATTACGACGTCACGAAAGGAGCTTTCGTTCCAAAAACTTTTCTAAATAATAAAGACTGTTTTTCTGCTGTCGGTACAACAGAAAGCAGATCGTAAAAGAGTATTGTTTTAGTTTTACACGAAAAAAAGGGGCTGTTATATCTCCGCGTAGAGTTGTCGGATCGACTCGACTGATGTATCATATGATAGGGGGTAAAAAGTTCTCGATATAAGTGCCAGGGCGAAGTTTAATTATCACTTGGAGCGCCGCAATCACGATTTCATAACGATTTTATAAAAGCCCGTAACGCTCCTTTTTTTGCCAAGAGCCCATAACGCTCGCCGTAACGATACAAAACGCACTGTATCTTTGCGTAGGGTTGTCGGATCGACTTAAATGATGTAGCATATGATAGTGGGCAAAAAGTTCTTCATACGGGTGCAAGGACCAAGTGTAATAGTCTCATCCAATACGCTGTAATCTCGATTCAAAGACGATTTAATGAGAGCCCGTAATGCTGTTTTTTTTTTTTTTTTTCAAATCGCAGTTTATTTTCATGTACTGTTGAATCATCGACTCGGATAGTGACATGTATCCAAGTAGAGATGATAAGTATATGATATGAGTGCAAGAGTAAAGTTGAATTTTCATTCAGAGCTCCGTCATCTCGATTTTAATCATTAAAGCTCGTAATAAACCCCATCATACATATGACTATGGAAAAACCCTTTCAAGAGTCGATACAGCGGGACCCAAGAAATTCTAACTTACTTCGGTCACAAACAACACGAAAAAAATATCAGATCCATCAAAATCGCAATTCAAAGTTAAATTATTACAAAAATTGTGTAAGAGAGAAAATAAGTACCAGGGTTGCAAAAATGCCCGAGGTAGGAAATAGTAGTTTTCGTACGAGATTGGAAAGGCTTTAATTTGCGAACCGAGAGGTTTACGGCTCGTTTCCTACCTCGGGCCTTTATGGAACCCTGGCACACCCTCGGTAGGAAAAAAAGCATTCGTAACTCGATCGTAAAGGCTTCTTTACGAATCTCGTTACGCCCCTTGCCTACGGCTCGTACCGTACACCTCTCGGTTAGCAAATTAAAGCCTTTCCAATCTCGTATACGAAAACTACTATAAAAGTTATCTTTCTAGAAGTTAAACTTGTATTCCTCGTGTCACGCTATGTGACTCACGCTGATCCTCCCACACGCCCAAATCTAACATGACTAACATGAGTTTCACAAATAAGTAGTAGAAGAACGTTAAAAACCAATTAAACATTATTATTAGCTGCGTAGATATCGTGCCGTTCGGTAGTTCTACTTTGATGTTGTTGCAAAGAGCATTGAATAGACGGTGACTGAATTAGAGGACACTCCCGCTACACTTTTTTTCCACCAGTGAGAATTTGGTAAGTTTATGATTCGCTCTATTTTCTTGTGCTAATTATAGGATCCACATTCTTTTTGCTTTGTCGTAATGTCTTTGCATGCCTTATGCCTTTTTTTTCTGATTTATTCCCTATTTCATCGGACTTATAGCTAAACAAGCCTTGGACAATAAAATAACGAAGAGAAATCTTTTTGTAGAATCTAAACTCATGAATTAGTTATTATTTTATTTTGCTCTTGCGGGTGATGTGGCAACTGCTCGGCACTCGACTATGGCTGCCGAGATACATCGTGGCACACTTGCGTTAGATTAGATGTCCCTTGTGCACTTTAATTGACGTACATGAAAATTTAGCACAAACTATCAATTCACAAAAAGCACTGTCTGCATTGAAATTAGAAAAAAATATTAAATTTATTAAAATACATCTCGTTAGCACAAAGTTTGAAGAAGCTTGCGACATGTACGTGCTTATCATTTCTGTTGAACAATTTTTATAAACGTCGTAGTTATAAAACAAATTAGTAGCTTTAGAACGATAATTTTTTTGTTTCACAGAAAACCTTTTTGAACAGTAGTGTTGAAAGTTCGTCAACACAGAAAAAATACAGTTCAAGATGCTAAGGTACACGGAAAACATCAATCACGGTCCACCCAATAACCAACAAAACGATTTGGACCTAATCTGGGAAGAACTCAGAGAAGGTATCGAAAATATTTACCATGGAAAGTGTATGCTCAAGCAGAGACGCATGGAACTGTATACGTAAGTACATATAGAATCTCTTACATTAACTCCTGAAGGAAACGTACACCCGAAGCCTTTTTTATTTGTCAAAGAGTTTTGAACTATGACGTGTTGAGTGGCAGAAAGTCCTTGTAACGTTATAGGCTGAAAAACGTTGTTAAATGCATGTTGATGAATCATTCTGAGATGGATATAAATATCCTCAGATGTACATGAAATAGTGGTATGAGTGATTACAATTTCCGCTATTTTTGTTACGTACAGTCAATCTAGTTTGTATGTTGTGAAACATTATACCAATACTAGAGGTGTGGCAAATATGTGTGATCATCATTAGATTATTTTTTATCAATCGGAAGCACTCTGAATTACGATGTACTACATAGGAAAAACTCAAGCGTATGATTTTTATCTTGGAGCGATCGACTTCTGCTCGTCATCTTATGGCCGTCGGGTGAACAGAGAACTTTGAGCCCTATACAGTAGCATAAATGCATAATAATCATTTTTCCAACGACATAGTACACACATACTGTGTTTCCAAACGTTTTTCCGTTAAAGAAGTATTACATATAATATAAATTTATATATATACATGCACAATATTGTAAATTACCATATATTTAAATCAGCGACGAGTCAGGGACGAGGCGGAAAATCGATACATACCAACGATTATCTTTTTGTTGTTGAAAAAATAAAGATCCTCGTTGTATCTATTTTTCGACTCACCTCTGACTCATCGCGGATTTTAATATAATTATGGTTTTCTTTAAAACAGTTCTTACATTTTTACAAGTGAGTAAGAAAATTAGCCTTATAGGCAGCCTTGCCTTTAACATAGAAACTGTTGCTAGACCTCCTCAGCCCACAGTTAACACAAAGTCAAAGTGAAAAGTTTATATATTATTTCGACAACCGTAAAAGCGATTATGTTTAAAGTTTGCCGGTATATCACAAGGGTATTTATTTAGATCACATTTTTTTTTTTTAAAATCTATTTGTTATGGTTGGTTTCCAGGCATAAGTACATCCGTTTACGGGTTTTTACGTATCTCTCTACAACATGATTATTATTATTGATATTTTTCTCTGTGTTAGTAACTCTGGTAAAAGTGTCCAGAAACGTCTCGGTGCATTGCCCGACTTCCGACTCGATGCCTTAAGAACTTTTTTTCGGCTTAATTAAACACCCCGACTGAACTTTTACGCGTCAAGTATAAAAAAAATACCTAACCGATCACTAACAATCGAATCTTTTTTGGAAATAACATGAATTTATGATGCACAGTTTTCTTTTCGATGAGTGTTTCGATGTTAGTGCGATCCCTAACTTTATTGACATTTTATTGAAAGTTAAGTAAGTACGCGTCAATACAACTTATTTTTTAGCTGAATCACCAAGGTGGGTAGACAAATTTTCACACGTAACAACTGAAAAAAATGACCACGTAGACCATTTCTTTGCCACTAAAGCACGTTATCCACATTCGCGACCGAGATCTTGGCGAACCTCCTTCTACATTTTAATAACATTTCACAGCTACAACTCGATTGATCGCAATGATATACTAACTGGTGCCACTTCAATGGCACAAAGCTTCATCTATTTGTTAATGCTATCTTTATTTTCTCGAGTGCTATATCTATTTAAGCAACAATACTTCACTTCAATCATAAAAAATTTATATTGAAAATAATGAACCCATCGTATTCACTGAAATTTTACCAATAATATTTATAGCGTTTCGGTCGTTTCGGTTCAAGCAAAGGTCTTCTTCAGGTGCAATAAGATTGAATACAATAATAAATACAACAATAATTGGATAAAGCTTACCAATGTCCGCGTCAGTGTCGCGTTAAGATTGAATACAATAAAAAGTAATAATTTAAATAAATAATGGCATTACAATACCAATAACCACCATAAAATTTCCAAACCTTAAATATTGTATTTTTTTTTTCATTTAACGTCGTAAACGATATTTTTGCATGTGTTCTTCTTTATTTTATAACGAACGATACAGGCTACAAGCTGAAAAATGTTTATAAAACTGTATGGTTACTATACGTAGCATAAGTATGTAAGAAAAGTAATTGAATTTCCTAATTAATTAATTATATTTGATACCTACTTCAAGTTATTATATTATTAAAAATCACTTCAAAAATAATTGTAATTTTTGAAGATGTTTCATTTATGTTCTGTATCTATAACACATGCAATTTTGCGATAGAAATTTGTAAAGACGAATTTTCTAAACAAATTTCAGGCTTGTGTACAACTACTGCTCAAGCGCTTATCAGCATACAAAAGGTAAAAGAGGTTATCAAGAAATAAATTGTGCTGCCCAATCACTTGGTTCCGGGCTGTACAAGCGTGTGCGCGATTTTCTTCAGAACTACCTGATTGCACGATGCAAGGTTCGTTGTATTTTATCTAGTACTTGAAAACATTCAATGAGGTTGAATCAAATAGAAATACAATAACGTGGCCTCAATATCCATAGAGGCAGCATAATTAAAATAATTGTTAGCATTTTATTATATTGTTACACTGTACTTTGTCCATGTTTGAATTCTTAAAATGATCACTCAAAAACACTTATCACCCAATTGCAATATAAACCCCTTCATATCCTTTCCTTTTTTTTATACGTATACATTATAAAAAAGCTCCTAATATAGGTGCGGTTCTTATTTTCGTTTCTACTTCGATTTTAAAACATATATTGCTTACAGACAGGAAGTCATCATGCGGGTGAAGATTTACTCGAATTTTACGCAAAACAATGGGAAGAATACCAATCAAGTAGTAAAGTACTGAATGAAATTTTTTCCTATTTTAATCGTCATTGGGTGCAACAGGAATGCGATGAAGGACGTGAAGGGATTTTTGAAGTATACGAATTGGCTTTAGTCACATGGAGGGATCATTTATTTGAGCAGTTAAATCAACAGGTATATATTCATAAATTTTCAGCCGCACTGCTCACCCTCATTATTTCTGATCTAGATTGGTCATTACTTTTTAAATTATCTGATTACAGATAACCACTACTATTTTGAAATTAATTAAACGTGAAAGAAATGGAGAAGCGATAAATACACGTTTAATTAGTAAAGTAATAAATAGTTATGTAGAACTGAGCGTAAATGAAGATTCCAGTACGAAGGGATTAAATCTTGATGTGTACAGAGATTCATTTGAACTTGCGTTTCTCAGTGCCACTGAAAGATTTTATGCTTCTGAAAGCAGAGAATTCATACATCACTATTCAGCTGCCGAGTACGTGAAAAAGGTACATAGTACCTTTGTCCAGCATGAAATGTTATGAGATTCAATCATTTCTTTACTTTTTCTTGGTTCATGCCGAGGTTTAATTTGTATGAATCTAAAATTAATTTTTTTTTTAATACACATCAGAGATACGAATATTGTATGATGTGAAAGATCACAATGTATGAGTTGAAAAATATGTTAAAAGTATGAATATTTGAATGTATTTGTCTGAGTTCATACGTATCTCTCAGCTCTGTTCACATAAACGATAATTTATGTCTTTAATTTTTTTTAATCGTAGCTTCACAAAATTTTTTTCGTTCGGACTAATTTAATTAAAATTTTTTTTAGTTTCAAAATCGCTTGTAGCGTTTTAGCTTCTGATATTTTTTGATTATGCCTTTTTATTAATAAGTAACTCTATTACATACAACTATACCTTTTTGCTTTTTCATCTTTCCTTTTTCATCTTTTCTTTTACACACCTCGGCTGGTAAAGTAAATAAGCCACAGATCGTCCTTATGAACAATATTTTTATTAATTTCTTGAAGATTGCAAAAACTTTTGAAGATAAATAAAACGTTAAAATCACCAATAAAGCGTGCCAATCAGCTTGTGATGTTTTTTTATAAATTTTTCAATTTTGATAGGTTGAGCAATGGTTGCAAAAAGAAAAAATACGTGTTGAATTATATTTGCATGAGACGACATGCGAAAAACTTATGACAACGTGTGAAGAAGTGCTGATTAAAGAACATCTTGTTATTATCCAACAAGAGTTTGATAATTTGCTGGATACAGATAAAAACGGTGGCTTGAGCAGAATATACCAGATGATTGCAAGGATACCAAATGGTCTAAGTGAACTAAAAAATCACTTTGAAAATCATATTTACAATCGAGCTCTTGCAGAGATTAAAAAACGTATTGATACTGCAGCTAACGTAAGAATTGTATTACTAATAATAATAGACAAATTGTTTTTATATGACGCTAATTCAATTTTATTGTAGAATCCTAAAACTTACGCCAAAATTGTGTTAAAATTAAATAAAAAATATGCTGATTTGGTACAGAATGAATTTAACAATGACAGTATATTCTTGGAAGCTATAAACAACGCTTGTGCAAGATTTGTTAACGAATCAGGAAGCGAGGAAGAAAATTCTGATGAGGAGTCTTCAGAACCATCATTAAAAGAGCGTTACACACTGCCTAAAAAAAGTAAAAAGCTTTTCGAGGATTCAGAGGAATCCGATGAATCCGATTTTGGTGATATGCATGATTCAATACCAACTAAGCTGAACTTAAACCAAGGCCTACCTTATTCGAATCAAATAGATTTCAAACAATTATGGGGAGTTCTAAGGGAAGGTATCAATCAGATTTATAATAGACAGTATAATATGTCCAAGGATGAATGTAGAGAACTGTACACGTAAGTATGCTTTTGCAAGATATTTAACTTTTTTGTTTTTTACTCTGTACAAAATTAACGAAGCATGTTTTTTCTGTTAATTTTAGTTACGTGTATAACTACTGCCAACAGTTTGAGAAGGGTAGAAGAAACAGAATGACTGGTGATGTCAGGACAGCTTGTTTAGAGATTTACAAGCAATTACGCAATTTCTTTCAAAGCCACCTACGTATTATACATCAGGTTTGTTCTTTTTACTTCGATATACATATTTATGTAATTTATGTAATTTATGTAATTTCATACTGTAGAGTAAAACAAAAATTTGTATTATTAGATCTAATTTTAACTCGGTTTCGAAGATCATCGAAACTGCAGAACTGGCACGTTTCGTGCGGTATCATTAGGGACTTCGTGAGAGAGAGGGAGGGGGGGGGGGGCTTCAAGCAGACAAACTATCGAAAGAGATGACGTTTTCATAGAAAAATAGCACCAAAAAAAGACTCTATAATAATACATCCACACCCTTGTTAAGGCCATATTTTTAAACCATCAGATAATTTTCAGACAATAAAAAAAAAAGATGTTCATTTAATCCTTTTTCTAACTAGTGTTACATTGGAGTATGTCAGATTAACTTATATGGGAGTCTAGGTTCGGGTTTTTTACTTCTAGTGTCTTTTTCTAATTTTTAAAATAAACATTACTTGCAGCAAGGAAGTCAACTTGAGGGTCTAGATTTACTCGAATTTTACACCAAACAATGGGAAGAGTACAAGTCGAGCAGTAAAGTAGTGGATGATATTTTTTCCTACTACAATAGTAAATGGGTGCAACAGGGATGCGATGAAAGACGTGAAAGGATTTTTGAAGTATACGACTTAGCTTTAGTCACATGGAAAGATATTTTGTTCGAGGATTTGAATCAACAGGTATAAGTACATTCATAAATTCTCTATTATAATACCTAAATTTTATTTGTCTCAGTCTGAATTGACTATAATTTATTGAAAATATTTTATTCTAGGTTACTACTGCTATTTTAAACTTAATTGAATGTGAAAGAAATGGAGAAGCGATAAACACACGTTTACTTGGTAAAGTAATTAATAGTTACGTAGAACTAGGCCTGAATAAGGAAGACCCTAGTTCTAAGGAACGAACTCTTGATGTGTACAGAGAATCATTTGAATCGGAGTTACTTGACGAGACCAAAATATTTTATGCTCGGGAAAGCAGAGACTTATTACATCACAATTCGATCACGGATTATTTAAAAAAGGTTTTACTTTGCTTTAACTTGTTATTATATGTCTTGACTTTTTCACACTTCCATCATATACCTATTTCAAATTATAAAATAACAGGTTGAACAAAGATTAAAAGAAGAACACAAACGTGCTCAATCATATTTACATGAGACAACAGGCGAAAAACTTATGAAAACGTGTGAAGGAGTACTAATTAAGAAACATCTTGATACTCTATACGGAAAGTTTCAAAATTTGCTGGATGCTGGTAAAAATGACGATTTACGCAGGATGTATCAGTTAGTAGCAAAGATACCAAATGGTCTCATTGAACTGAAAAATCATTTTGAAAGTCATATTTACAAACAAGGTCTTGCAGCTGTTAATGAATGTAGTGATACAGAAGCTCGCGTAAGAATTGCATTTCTTATAATTATGCACGAATTTGTTTTATATCACGCTTATTCATTCTAATTTTAGCATTCCAAGGTTAACGTGAGAACCAAACTGGAACTTCACCAGAAATATAATTCTATAATACAAACAGCATTCAATGGTGACGGTGATTTCATGGCATCATTGGAAAAAGTTTGTGAACGGGTTATAGGTGAAAACTCTGAATCAAAAACGGCCTATAGTAGTAGTAAGCCACTGAACCGTAGTACAGCAACAAGCTTTGAAGATTTACACATGAAATATAGCAGAAATCCAACAAAAGCAATATACAAAATTAATCAGGCTATGAGTATGGTAAATTTGAACCAAGCCCCATCAGACATTAATCAAAACAATTTTGATAAAATTTGGGAGACTCTCCAAAAAGGTATCGTGCGTATATATAACAGGCAGCTTATGTCTAAAGAAGAACGCATGAAGCTGTACGAGTAAGTGTAGCTATTCTTTATCTTTATCGAGGACTTCAAGAGGCTCTATATCTAAAATACTAGTCAATAAAGATACTTTCAATTTAATTTTCACGTTTGCAAAGCAAACATATAAAAGTCAACTTAAAACTCAAGAATGTTTGTTTTATGTACCAAATATTACTTTTTATCGTAATTTTGTATTATAAAAGTTTTCTAAACGCGTCTTATGAAACTTGTGAATAATTATGTAGTTTTGAAAGTTTAAGAATTTTTTTCGGTGAACTTTACTTGAATGGCAAATACAGGTTTATTAAGACCCTATTCACCAAATCTGTAAGTGACAAAATCGTACCAAAGACGTAGAGCCTCCCTGTTATACTTTTTCGATTTATTAATGTTGTATTTGTTAAACAAAATTTGTAACTCACCTCTATCTACAAAATATAGCCATGTGTATACTTACTGCTCAAAAGCGCACCAAACACCTAAATCGACGCAGTCTTGGAAAAGCAAAGAAAGCTTGGTAACTGATGATTCCCAATCAATTGGTTTGGAACTATATAACCGACTGAATAATTTACTTCGGAAGAATTTAGTTCCACTTTATAAGGTTTGCTCATTAGATACTTGCTTTTTAGTTTGATAACCTTCGACTTTTAGGGCATACATAATGAATTAATCTCTATGTCTGAAGTTTATTGTAATTTCTTGACGTTCATGCTAAATCTTCTGACGTAAGAAATGTTATCAACAGAATTGGAAAAGGACGGCAAGCAGTCTGTTTTAATATCAAGTTTTTTTTAAATCTTTTCTCCGCTTCCAATTGAGAATTAAAAATTCAAAGTGGATCTGTAACGTGAAATTGTTCGTGAAATAACGCTAAGCTTCTGAAATTTCGATTTTTTTTTCAATTATTTTAATAGAAATTAGTTTTAAGTATAGAGAGAGATTAGTGGGATGAATCAATAATCTACATATGATGTTTACTTAGATTTGTCAAGCAATTTTTTACATTTTTCTCAATTGTAAGAATCAAGGTAACTGTTTTATGTTAAATTTTCAACACCTACTCGCAATATTTTCCGTGCTTTCGCTTATTTGAACTAAAGAGAATTACGAAAAATTAAAATGAGGTAAAACAATGTAGTGGGGAAGTTCTGAAGTCCTCTTATAAGGTACTTAAATAATTTGAAAAACAGAAACTAATCGTGTTGATAACATATCGTCTTTTTCGTTGTTTGTATTTAATGAATTTCACCAGACGCACTAAATAGAGACTTCATGTATCATCTGGTAAAGTTTAGAGCAAACATTTGAATTATACTCACATGACAAAATTTTATGATATAAATTAGAATAAACTTACAGAAAAGGTTTTTTGGTCCATAATGATTGAGTAAACTTTAATGGCAATTTTCCAACTTAAAGGCTCAGCCATAAATAAAAGTTTCGTATATCTATACTGCAGATCATGATACGTACTTTTAACATATACGAAATTAATCACATTATTCGACCAAACAGACGTATTTTCTGATTTTCTCTTATTTTCTGAGGGTTCTTAAGAACGTATAAGTAGTGGGTACCTATAATGGTGGCTTGTCAAGTCAAATTTCAATAGAGAGGTGTACCCATCTCAAATTAATTACATACACAACATGTACTGACTTGCAAGATTACATTTTTTTGATTTGCACTATTATACTGCAGTTTTTATCCTTTCAATTTTTAATAATGCTGGAATACTACTGCAATGTTTAATTATTGTATGTTGCTAGGATTTCTAAATATTGTGTCAACGTATGGACAGTTAAAAATATTATGCTAGAGTAGTTCAATAAGTGATTATTCCATAAATCAATCTGATTTTGATTTTCAAATAAATCTTAATATTATCATGAAACTTTACCATATGCTAAATTTGGTCGAAGTTTAGCATGTTCAGGTATGCGTTGCGTTTTATTTACTCAACATATATATATATACATGTAATATGACAAACAAATATCATGAAAAGTGATTTTAAAAATTTTTTTTCAAACAAATTTATCAACAAATAAACTGTGTAACAACCCTATACATATAGGGTTCAATTTTTTTTTACTTTTATTTGATTTTTTCAAATACATTGTCAAAATAAACCGTTGTATGTAATAGTTTTCTATTGAAATTGAAACGCGCTGCCGAAATTCTACACAAGAGTGAATGCTTTTTTTTTCCTTTTTACTTTAATTTCAAAACACATTTTTCCTACAGCAACGACTTCATCATTCGGATCAAGATATACTCAAACTTTACGCAAAAGAGTGGGAAGACTATCAGTTTAGTAGTAAACTATTGAATGATATTTTTGCCTATTTCAATCGTCATTGGGTGCAACAGGAATGCGATGAAGGACGTGAAGGGATTTTTGAAATATACGACTTAGCATTACTCACATGGAGGGATAATTTGTTTAAGCATGTCAATCAACAGGTATATCAATACACATACAAATATTTTGTTTTGTTAATACCAATATTAAATTATTCTCAGTCGAAATCACTTGGCACGAAAAATAATTTTATTCTAGGTTACCGATGCTGTTTTACAATTGATTGAAAGTGAAAGAAATGGCAAAACTATAAACACGCGTTTAGTTAAAGTAATAGTTGATTGTTATGTAGAACTGGGCGTGAATGACAAAAATCCTGGTGCCAAGGAACGAACTCTTGACGTGTACAGTGAATCATTTGAAATTAAATTTCTAATTGGCACCGAAAAATTCTATGCTAGTGAAAGTGGAGAACTTCTACGTTACAATTCGGTCTCAGAGTACATGAAAAAGGTATGAAAAATTGATCTGATTGAATTAATTAATTTTTTCTTTTTAATATGTGTGTGTGTGTGTGTGTGTGTGTGTGTGTGTGTTAGTGTATACTGGATAGGTAAGAGCCTTGGCACATTTGTAACCACAGCAGGATTACAAAATTTTCAAACAATTGGGATCTTGCATGAAAAATTCATTTGGTCCGTCTTGTATAATTTAAAAAAATAATCGACGCGTATTTTTTCTTTTTTCTTAAAATTAAAAATTGAAAAAGATATAGTATCTTAAAATTATGGTATTTTAAAAGTTATAGAAAACACTACATATATGTGACGTTATGACAGTAGAGTTTTGCTGATAAGTGCCCGTACACGATTCGAGTCCATAGGATTTTTTTTTCTATTCTATGTATTTTGACCTCCTGAAAACGATAAACCATGGTGTTTGTCTCTATTTTTCTGCAATTAATTGTTATTAACAATTTTTAATAACAAATCGAATAAATAATTTTTTTGGCTTGAAAATTCTCTTTTTAGATCCTTTGGCTCATTTCACATCGAAATGTTTATTTGAACATTTTTCGTAAACTCAATACTTTTCGAGTAAAAAATCCCTAAAGTTCGAAAAAATAACGTTTTTACGATCGATTTTCAACGACGTATTACTCAACTATTACTGCATTATTTTCAACTCACCTGGGCTCAAATGGTACTTTCAACGTGTACTTTAAGATAAGAAAAGATTTATAACAATATGCAGCTTGGCAACCGCGGTATTATCAATTAATGCATGCGCTAATTATAAATCAAATAATGCATGCGTAAGTATATCTATATATAGATGCATATACAGATATACACGTCGACGGGTCGTAGGTACAAAAACGGCCGTGCGTTGATCAACTATACCGCGGTTGCCAAGCTGCGGATTGTTATAAATCTTTTTTTATCTTAAAGTACACGTTGAAAGTACCATTTGAGCCCAGGTGAGTTGAAAATAATGCAGTAATAGTTGAGTAATACGTCGTTGAAAATCGTAAAAACG
>JAPYYV010003132.1:0-22193 GCA_030522625.1 Copidosoma aretas
AAGAAAAAAAAAAAAAAAAAAAAAAAAAAAAAAAAAAAAAAAAAAAAAAAAAAAAAAAAAAAAAAAAAAAAAAAAAAAAAAAAAAAAAAAAAAAAACGTTTCTTCCACAAGAATGAAAAGCGCGTTGAAAGTGTGAAAGGAATATCTTTTATGTGTTGCAGTCGTCATTCATGAATCTTTTCCCTCCAAAATTATTTTGTAGTCTTTATACATGAATATTTTCTCTTTAAAATTTTTATGCAGTCCTTGTTGACAGTAAATCGATTTGATTGTTTACATATCGTTTGTTGAGCGGAGAAAGGTCGTATCTCAAATTTTTTTCAAAAAAGTTGTATCTCGAAACTTTGCATTCAAAATGTCGCATATAATTTTGGAGTTACGACTTTTTTGACAAAAATTTTCGCGATAGGACGTTTTTCCACTCAACGAACGAAATGTTCAGTGAAATAGCTATTATGCATTTTTTGGGGGATTTTTATAGTGGAGAGTTGTATGAATTATCGGTATTGTCTCTACATTGCCTAAATACATACAAAAAAATTGGTTTTGTATAAGATTTCAAGACGACACGCGATGAAAATAAACTATCGTGCGAAAGTCTTGGCAAAGCTCTACGTGGACACATAAGGTTCGGTGAAACTAAATTACTCGTATCTGTCGCATTGTTCATTTTGTTCCCAACTTTGGTGTGAAAAATCTCTAAGCTGAATCTTTCGACAGACGCGATGAGAATGAAATTTGCCGCATCGTAAAGTGAACCGACACCCCAATGCAGGGACATGATCAAGAAACATCATCACCAAATCTTCGATCGGACGCGCATTATCCTCGTATCATCACCGGACGACAAGAGCCGCACGCAAGACGCTCAGCCCAGGCACGCGCGTGTGGGCCCTCTGCGAGCCCCAACTGTGGGAAAAACGGCGGTCCAGGGTCTCTCCCTCTTCCCCCGAATTCCAACTCCCAGAAGCGAGAGGCACCCACATGAGTAAGCAGCAGCGGAGCACCACCGCAAGAGCGAATTTTTTTTCTCGGGCATGCATAGGGGGCACCCGAGCAGCGCGTACCCTTTCATTAGGGCGTGAGGGCTCGTGGATCTGCAGCGAGGAGCGCGAGCGAGGGTCACGCCGAGAGAGGCGACCTTCGCTCCTCCGTCCCTCTCGCTCTCTCTGTCTCTAAAGACACCCACAACAACGTCTCGAGAACGAAGCTGGTGGAGCAAAACGAAAAAAAAAAAAGCAACAAAAAAGCGCACCCCCCCCCGGCCCACATGCGCTTGGATCCCAGGGCAGCTCAACACCCATCACTTGCCTCCCCCCAATTTCTGACCTCGTCCGCCTACACACGTACGCACGATTACCGATTTGCTCTTCTATAATATACCCAGCATGCTCGGGTCTATTTTTCTCCGTGAACAATAACACACCCAACACGCATCCATTATCCACGACGCTCCTATGTGTACACTTGCCTATAATGTAATAGCACGTACCTATGCATGCGCGACGCGCGTTCAGAGAACTGCTCCCAGTCATTATATGTGCACGTCCGAGGGAGTTGCCGAAAGCGCGAGCGAAGTAAACCACCGCACCGTCTCCTCGCAGCTACATTCGCTAATCATTCAATCGTCCGCCAGAACTACTCATTGCACCTTTGCGCGTATGGACACGCGCGCGTGGGAGGATAATGACCATAGAGTCCGCGAATTAACCCAATTAGGCCGAGCGAACTTTCCCATGGATGCGTGCGCGCGGCGCGAGTGTAATCCCCCCCACCCCTAGTGCGCGGACATTCTGCACTGTAGAGAGAGGGGGAGAGAGAGAGAGAGAGAGAGAGAATGGAGAGATCGTGCGCGATTGTTCTAGGCGCGTAATTGCAGACTGCGGCGGTGAGATTTATCTCCCTTCCGCTTCGAGTCTATAGAGTGCGGGTGTCGTGCGTGATTGTTCATAGGTTATACGTAAGATGTGCATGTAGATTTGATGGTGGTCTGGTGCTTTTCGTGGTTGATAGATTGGAGGGCTGTTTGTTTCGAGGTCTGTTGGTAGTTGCAAATTAAGTGTCTGGCTTTCGGTGACAATTTTTCTCAGTTCAAGAAGATGATATACATTTCTTTGGTTAGAACCTTATTATAGGGGGTTTGTGGAATAACGCTCGTAGGAGCTTTTCGTCAGTCCGCCATTCGAAACCCCATCGTTCCAAAAAAAGTATACGTACTTCTTGTTCATTTATATTGCACCTTTAAACTGCACGGAAGTATTTATTTTACTGTCTGGTATACGAATGAGTCAGAGAACCAGAGTCCGTGTATTGTAATCTTCTGTTGTTCTGCAATGTTTTTCAGTTCGTGATACCCCAAGTTTTCGATGACGCGCTTATTACAGTGAGAGGAAATTTTAATACTGCCATCCTTAAAATATTGTGAATATTGTTATCTTTTAATGGTTATGGGCAAGAAGGATCAAGTTCAAATTTTTCTTGACATAGGTGCCTGTTCGGATTACAGTTTGGAAAGGTCAGTGTCAGTCAGCCTCTAGCCAAGAAGGAGCTGGTTCAGATAATATACTTTTTTCAATTGAAAATTGCACACAGTAGATAACAAAATTAGGGATTTGAATTTTTTTTTTTACTGTTATAAAGATATTTTTTTTTCAAAATTTTTCCGATCTTTAATAGAACAGAAGGAATAATAAAACAAAATATGAGGGAAAAAACATACTCAGTTTCAATACCTTTTTAAACCAAAATCTGAGTGAGCACCTCTTTCAATAAAAATCTAAATGGGTCGTCCACTCGTCACTGTCAACTTTTGTAAGTACAGTTGATGAATAATTCGGAAAAATCTACAAACGATTTCAGAAGAGTTATCTTTGAGCAGAAAAATTTCCCTAACTGCTCGGGTCACATTCCAATCCCATTTACAGGCTTCAACGCCAATGATGATACACTACAACGTACAGTGGACCACTTCACGCTACCAAGTGCGAAACAGTACCTACTACCCAAGTAATCGCACTAGGAGACAGCCACCCGTCCGGATGTTTATTGCAGCCCACGCTTTAACTCTAACGATCGCTCGAGATGCATACCCACGTTCCCGTGGACCATGACTTTTATTGCCCTTCTTAACTTCTATTTCAGCCACACTTTTTGTCCTCAGTCTACATTTTTTTTCCAAGGGCTCGAATATATTTGGGTCGGAGCCAGCTTGGAAAAATATTCAGAAATACGAGCCCACGGGATCATAAATTTTTTATATTTTGCCTGAAGTGTTTTACTGCTACCAAAAACTGCGGAGATGCGTAAGACGAGAAAAATCTTCTGGTTCCTCGAATGGCACAAAAAAGGGATCCCATGGCAGCGTGCGACGTGGACGATGCTTTGGCGAGGCGTTGCGCCAAAAAAAGGGTCGCCCGCTTAGGAAAATTTTTTTGCCCTTGAAATAGTAATCTCGGTAGCTGACGCTATAGGTTATTTTTTTTTTGTGGAGAAAATACATTTGACCTTTTTTTCTTCTGTAATCCCTTGCGTGAGCCAGAAAGGAGTTTTTTACTGTCTGGGTGAACATTTCACTAACTTTTGAGATAGAGAACATTTTTAAATTTTCATACGAAGTTCGTCAACGTTGATCCTGCATTTTGTTTACAACACTAAGGATTTTTTTTAATGTCGTACGATCTAACATGCATTCAAAAATGAAAAACCGTACATTTGTGATATTTCTCACCATTCGCGTATTCCTATATTGAACATTAAAAATACTTAAAAACAATTAATAATCCAAGAATAAAACGTATCAGTTGATCAATCTCTTTTAAATGCCAGCGTTCGTCGATCGATCGAAAAACGACACTAATAAACCGCTCAACGTTCTCACGACCGTGTTCAAAAAGCCAACTCATTTTCGAACGAGACATATGCCCTCGGGGTCCATTATCGGCAAGAAAAATCGACTACCACACTTGATGATTGTTCGACAACAGACTGGTCCATAAACACACATAAATACGTCTACAAGTACGGTACCCACGCACTTGGAATGTGCTAGCAAGATGCTTTCTCATGACTCCCCGGCACAGCGTCGAAAGCATCAATACGAGACAACACAGCGGCAATAACGATGCCTGCTCCGAAAGTATCGTCACGTCGGTAACCACAGAGTTTCATAGAAGGAAAGCGATTTGGCTGCCTCTCTTTTTTTTCCTACCTTCGAGAGTAGATACGTATACTCCATATAGCAGAGAGATGATGAGAGATTCGGGGGATTCACCGGTGCTGATCGCTTCGACCGTATACGTACACTCCCACGCACAGCCAAACTCTCTCGGCGGCGCCTAAAGAGAGAAAGGGAGAACGACCGAACTGTCCGTGCTCGGTAATATCCAGTAAACAAGAGGGAGGGAGAGAGACGGAGAGGATATAATAAGTAAAAAAGGAGGTATACGGTAGTATACACCCCAACATATAGAAGCCTCGCGCCGCGCGACCTGTGGTTATATGCGGGGCGGTGCTCCCCCTTTTTTCCTGCCCGGCAATTAGATAAACGTCTGGGAGCCCCCCTTCCCTGGCCAGCGCTATAGAGCTGGCCCTTTCGCAGATATCGCGGCGCGCGACCCTGCTATTAGTTAGTAGTGCGATACCCATATAGTCCCCCGAGAGTGCAATATCAAATACAAAGAAGAAGCGGAGCTTAGGGAACAAATGTGACCGATCCCGCGGCTCGTTACACCCACACCCGTAGTCGGCCGCGCGAGTGTCAAAGGATCGCAATTCATAGCGCGAATTCCAAGGACCCCTTGAAATTCGAGTTCCGCGCGCGGATGGCACTAGCAACGCGTCGCCAACGGTCGGTAGTCCGCTGCGAGCGCGTTCGTTCCAGCCCCGAGGATGCAGTGGTTGTACCGACCGAGGCCCGAGACTCGCTTGGCCACGCGCGCGCCCGATGTCGCCTCCCTCGACCCTGACCTCTCTTCCGTCCTTCCCTACTTCCCCATCGTGCATGTATAATAAGATGCATGCATGCGCGGGGGCGTGCTCGGGGAATCCCCGTGCTGGTCTAACCCGCCAAGTGGCGCCCCCTGGAGCGAAGCGCGCCAAGCGGCGCAAAGGGCAGTTCCGAGCCCTTATACCCACATTTGCGTGGATGATGCGTGGAAGGAGAGGCGGTGAGATTCGCGAGTAGCGATTGGTCCGGGCGTCCCCCCGCGCGATATCGTCGTTTTCGTCCCCTGGTCCGTCTCCTTTCTCTTCGCCCTCGTCGTCCCGTGGGAACTGCAGCCCGGGCCGCTTAATTGGAGCGCCCGCTCATCGGGTCCTCCCTTTCTCCGTCTCCTGCGGCCTCCGCTTCTTCTTCAATGGGCGCATCGGCGGTCCGTGCGATCGGATGGGCGACTGGTCCGCGCTCGGGCTCATCGCGTGACGATTTCAGAGATGAGGCCCAAAGAGAGAGAGCCCCCCATCCCCCCTTCTCTCTCTTTTGACCGGACTGGACTGACTGACTGACTTTGTCGAGAGGCGCGCGCCCGACAAGCGTGACGGAGGTTTATAGAGAATCGTACGTAGCCTCCGGCGGCTACCGCTTCTCTCCGTCTTTTTCCATCCCGCTCGCTCGCTGGCGCAACGGAGGGACCGTTTCGTCAATCGCGATTTGTCTGCCCTCCGTATCTCACGGAGCGCGGCTCTGGTGCTTCGGTGACGAGTAGGAGTATAGTAGGCTGGAAATGAGCTGGTTGCCGAAAAATCGGTGATGACTGTTATGGATTGGGGGAACGGGCCTGAGGTTTTCACGTTGCTCTATGGGTGAATGGATGGGCTCTTTTCAGAGGACAGGCCGTTGAGTTATGGCTCCGAGCACCGCTCGGTTTCGTTACGTATATGTATGCAGTATTATCATCATCATCATCATCATTTTTATTCATACTATTATTATTATTATTATTATTATTATTATTATTATAACTGTTGAACAATTTTTTATAATCTCTTTTTCACGTAAGGAACAGAAAGTATAGTCTTTAATCGTCTTGCCTATAGTTATAGTTAAAGACAGTAATTATAATATAACATGACAGGTCTTTCTTCATTGTTCGTTATTTAATCATTGCTTATTTCATCCCCAACAATATCAATAGCATATTTCCAAGTTTAGAGTTTTTCTCCTGTCGTCCCCCTGTAGCCATAGTGGGTGCATAAATACTCATTCTTCTTTTTAGTTTTTATGTTTATAAATACTTTTTAATAATGTTTGTTGTTAGTAAGTGTTCCAACAACAACAGTTTATTTTTATCAAAATATGAATAACGTGATTTGCATACTAATTTTAATTAGTGGTAGCACAAATACGATCCATTGGTGATGCAAAAAGTTGTTCACAATCATATTTTTTCACTCAACAGGGTGGTTGGAACATATTGGTCCATGGTAAATAGCGTAAATTACTCTCAAAAGGTTTGCAACATTTATTATTTGTGCATTTCGAAATGAAAAAATGGTATACTCCAACAATCTTATACGGAATTTAGACATAGCCACTTAATATACGTACTCGAAATCTTGAAAATTATCATTGGCATATACACATCCCATTTTTCGAAATTGAACTCTCGTTCTAATATTACTAACAACCAATCAATACCAAAATCAAAGGTGTCTGTCCATTTGGGTTGGGCGGATATAGAAAGAAGGGCTTGAATCCAGGTCCGAATCTTGGTCTGCTCTACCCAGGCACACTTATGTCTGAAACTAATTGTATGTAAAGGAAAGTTCACCCGTTTAGTGAATGGATAAATATACTTGACTGTGAATTATTGAACTCGTCTCTAAAGACTAAGTCAAAATTTGTTTGTTTCGGTTGATAACTCAGTTGGTTACATGCCACGCTGAGAAGTCATACGCTGTATCATGCCACGATAAACTGTGGTTTGAAATTTGATCCGGCTCCAACCGATTATCTACACTACTATTAATACATGCAACTATAGATAAAACAAGGGACAGAACTTTTTGCAGTCATAACATGTTATAATATACTCTCACAACATAATCAAGTAGGTATTGATAAAATAATCTTGCAACACATTGCGAGCAACCAAGAGCCCACCCGTTCTTTCGATTCACCGTACCTAGGTACCCTCGATAATTTAATCGATCCTCGCTCTCAAGGCCAGATCGGCTGAAAATGGTTATCCGGGCGCTCAATCATGAGATTCCTCGTTAAAGCCCCCAGACTCGCGCCCCGACTCCGCGCGCGCCGGGTAACGAGCAATCGACTGTGATTTACGAGCTCCCTCGCGCGCCCTCGACACACTGCCGCACCACTCACATACAACGCGGCGCACCTTCCCCCTCTCCCCTTTTGCGAGCGGGGCCAGCCAAAAATCTAAATTCTGCGGCTCGCAGAGCCCATTAATCGAGGCGTGAAAATCTCCCCTCCCTTTTTCGATTCCGAGCTCGCGCATTACCGGCCAATAACTCACGGCGGCCGAGACATTGATTGTCAGCCGAGCCCCCGACGCCCCCGCCGCGGTTTCCGATCTTTCGCGCGAAGGATCATTACGGCCCGAGCGATAATCGATTTCGCCGCAGTGCCATGGGGAAATCGCCCGCCAAGTTTCGTTCCACGGGTTTTTATTGCTTCGAAGCTTGTAGGTTGTGTGGTGATGGGCATGCAAATCTGAGATATTTCGTCCGAGCTCGGCGATTGAGGTTTTCGACGTGGATTTTCGAAATTTCGGGCCTGCTTTTGTGTATATTATGTATAGGGTAGGTGTTGCGAAAAGTAGCTCCGACGAAGCACGGGAGGTCGATATTGGAAGTTTGCCTTGTATGAATTATACTTTTAGTGTTGGAAGAAAAAAAGTAATAATCGTGAAAGTAAAAAAAAAAGGTAAACGAAAGTAGCCTTGATGTCATTTTTGGGTAAGTATATGAAGAATTTAAAATATGAATAGAGTATCATTGTATTGTAAAAGCCTGGTCACTAGAGTGACTGAAATATTGATGATACTAAAAACTACAAGTAAATAAATAAAGACTAATTAGACCAAAAGTCTTTAAAAGATTTTAACAGACTTTAAGAGATTTTGAAAGACTTCAAAGTTATCAGATTTCTTAGCTATTTCTTAATAAGTTGGAAGTCTTGAGAACACTTTCAAAGACCTTGAGAAATGTTGAAAGCTTTTAGAGAATCTTAGACTTCTAAAGTCTTTACCAGACTTTGAAAGACTGGAAGATTTCAAGAGACTTTGGAAGACTTCAAAGTCATCAGAAGTCTAGATATTTCTTAATGACTTGAAGAAATTGTTGACTGAGAATATTTTTGTGACTTAAATGACTTTAAAATCATAAAAGACTTTACTGGATGACTTCTCAAGTCTTTGACAGGCTTTAAAATATTTTGAGGGACTTCCAAAGACTTTCGAAGATTTCAGAAATCTTTTTAGAATTATGCTCATCTAAGTGGGCGTAATATTTTCATATTTCATCAGTCCAGTAGCGAAGTGCATTTATGCCTCATTGCATCAAACACTATGGTGTATTATGATGAACGTTTGATTGCAGACGTATTTTATTAATACTAAAGACTGATTGTCCATCCTGGCCATAACATGTTATACAGTCAACTGTAAGTGCAAGAGTTGAGCGGATGGATGATCGTGCAAGCTTCTTTACAATACTGACCAGTAGCCAGCGGTTATGGAAATTTGACAAAAATTGAGAAACTAGAAATTTTCAAACACCTCTAAAAAATCCACAGAAACCGTACTGCAGATCGAAAGATTCCCTCGTATATCCTCGAGCGCAAAGCACAGCCATCACCTTCCAACTTCCGTACGCCTCTCCCTACCGATGGGCCCAAATGGTTCAATCAACAGATACGCGGGCAAACTGTAGCGAAAGTTTCTCGAACCCACGTGCGCCTCAAAAAGCGCTTGAGTACAGGCTTGTCGAGAGAAAGGCTATTTTTCGGCTATACCTTCCGAGACGATGGATGAAAAAAAAAGAAAGTCCAGTCCGCATGCAGAGAGTACCGAAATTCCAGAGCCCGTAAGTGCGCAATAAAGGGCTCAGGGAAGGGGGGCTCCAAAACTCACCTCCGAACCGTCAGTGGTGCTGCCTGGCGAGATAAATAAAGATAATTGATTCGGCCGTACGATCTGACAAGTTCGGCAAGGGGCAACGTGATGCTATTCACAAAGAAAAACAAGAAGAAGAAGAAGCGAAAAAGGGTTCACCGCGCGGCGCGTAATGAAAGGGTGGCGGTAAGCGGTGGGGGTTGCGATACGAGTGCACCGAGGGGGCTACGCCTAGGAGTGTAGGGGGGGGGGGGGGCGATCCCCAGTTCCCACGGCGATCCCCACCCGGGCGAGCCACCCCCGCCCACCTCGGCACGCACTATACGTGACCTCCCATCCACCCCTCTCAGTAACCCGGCCCAGCCCTTCGACCTGCCATTAGAGGGAGCGACTGGCAGCCCTCAGGCGACTCACTGTTGCGCGCCCACGTCTCCTCTCTCTCCTCCCCCGCATTCCTTATACACAACTATGTTGCCGCTGCTGTAGCTCTGTAGCTGCGTGTATGGTACTGTATACACTCGCGCAGTGCAATCTCGTAATTCATATCTCGCGCGCTCGCACGTACGCGATACGGGAGATGGCTCCTTCTACACTACTCCCGCGAGCCTGCGTTCCCACAGGACGAGGGACTCTCTCTCTCTCTCTCCGCTCCCTCGACGACAGCCAATTAAGCCCGCCGATGTGATGGCGTTCGTTCGTCCAGGGAGAGGAGATAGGGGTCCGTGGGTGCACGATAGCCCCCCCTATGTACGTAAGCCCACGTACGTATACGTACGTATATATATATATATATGATAGTAGTACTCCCGGGTGCAGTGCATCACGGGGAGGTGGGTGTAGGGAGAGAGAGAGTAAAAGAGCGAGCAAGGGTTCCCAGGAGGCCCCCGACAGCAGACTCTCCGGGGTCATGGGAGGACCCTCGGGCGGCTACAGCCTCCTCCGCGAGGGGACCGGCCGAGCGGGAGGGAGAGGATATCGCCGGACCAAGGAGAACCGCTCGGGACTCTCCGCTCTTTGTATATGTATGTGTACGTACCGACTCGCGATGCCTGTTCCTTGCCCGGGTGCCCGCGGGCGATATCGCGCTCGTTCGCCCCCCTTCGCGTCTTTCTTTACGGCGGCGGCGCGGCGCGGGGGCCGTTCCGCTCTTGTTGTTCTGTCCCGACGTTTTTCTTTCTGCCCCTTTTTTGTCACTCCTTTTTGCTTCGGCTGCGCGGTATTGCTGATCGCGGGGTTCACTGCGTAGGTACGGGCGGTTTTGGGGACGACGTTGGGTATTTTTATGTGGAGGGGGGAGGGGGGTTTGGTGGCCTCTGAGTTTGGTGATTGACGTTGGCTGTTATTGCTCGGATAATTGTGTTTTTCAGGTGTATTTCGCAATTTCGAGAGGCTTTGGTTTTATGTGATTTTTTTTAACAATGAATAATCAAAATTTGGAAAACATTTATTTATATATTGTCTTGATGTTGCAAAATAATTGGAATTTGCAGATCTTGTTTTGGTCTTGCAAAGGCTTTGATAGTTTGTAATGAGGGGTTGCGCATCTCAAAGTCTTGATAATACTTTATAATTTCTATAGATGACTTTGAAATCTTTCCAGAGACTTTCAAAGACTTAAGAAGTCTTTTAAGGACTTTGAAATCATAGAGCGACTCCGAAATCACTAGATGACCTCTGAAGTTTTTCAAAGACTTAGCATGACGTCTGAAGTCTTCAAAAGACTCTCGAGGACTTAATAAGTCTTTTGTCATTGAGAGAGTGTGTACTCCTTCATCCAAAGTCTTTTTAAGACTCTAGAAGTCATTTAGTGACTTCGAAGACGATTCATGATTTAAAATTGTTAATGTCTTTAAAAACATTAATTGTCTCTGAAAGACTTTTAAAGCGACGAAAAGACTTCGAAGACACCCGGAAACATTTAAGTCTTATGATGATTTTGACGTTCTATGAAGACTTAAGAGTGTGCAGTCCCTGGGGTTATAGTTTGGACAGTTATCCGTGAGATAGTGGCTCCCTACTTGTTTAGTAACGTGCCCTATCAGTAGATGATTTCTACCATGATTATACTAGTATTTATATCGGATGTGCCAAAAATAGTTATAAATTACTTGAGTTCCAAAAAAAAATTTTTATGAAGAGTTTGACAATAAACCAGTGTCTTGACCATTTTGAAAATAGTCCACGCCCAGATCTTCTACTAACAGTTGTGATTGTAATCATGTGCGATTCTCAAGATCTTAGTAACATGTATCCAAGTAAGGCGTACATAAATATCGGCAGTAATTTAACATTAGTTGTCACAATAGAGAACTGGCCCTCAGCAGGATTAAATAAAATAATACCTCCCATCGCTAGAGTAATCTCAGAGAAACGTACATCTAAATTAATATGATCAATTGCTGAAAAATTGATTGAGAAATAAAATGTTTCCGAAGCGTAATTTTCATGCTATCATTCAAATCGACGTCATGTGATGGTACCGTAAGAACTTCTGAATTTTTAGAGGTTTATGTTTATTGCCTTACAGTTTTCATGACGACAAACATTAAGTCAAGATATCACTTTACCATATTTGAATACGCTTTGTCCGAAAGCTAAAGCAGACTATGAGAGCAAGTTACTGAGCATATAACTTAAAAATATTTCATTGCAAATGATCAGAATCTTTCAAGCAACGTACGGAAATCTATCAAACGTAATTTATACATGTTTTGAGGTTATATTATTCTCAATGAGTGGTACACAACCATACGGTGATTCGTGGTGTTGAAGATAACGAGGTTAGTTCGGTTTTTGCTCACCTATAAAAACCGAACAAACCCTAGAATATTCAGAAGTTCTGACGTCATACCACGTGACGTCGGTTTGAATATGACTTGAAATTTCAATAAATTATTATGATTTTATTACACCATATGATAAAAACTGTCTTGCACGGATTCTCCGTGCACCACCTACTGTCGATAAAAAAATAATTTAGAAAACAGGCCAGTTCTCTATTGTGGTTGAGCGACATATGTAGTGACATATGTCATATGACAACAAAACCAAATGTATTGCCCAATAGGTAATCAGTATTGTTTGAATGACCATTATCAATGTAATAGTTCTGTCAATAGTTAGTCAGTAGTTCTATTTATAGTTCGGTTAGTACTTCTGTTTTTGGTTCGACCCTTGGTTATATTTTGTAAGGGCCATATGCCACAAACCCCTGTAGCCCGCCGTCAAGTCTCAAAAAACAAGTTAAGTTACAATTCTCGTCGACTCATAACGAGAGTTTTTATGGAATCACTCGTATATGCTCATCACGCAAATCCTCTTTTTCTTCTACCTCTATTCTCCATAGTTATAAACCAACAGAACTCACCCGGTTTTTAATTGAGATGTATGATGCGCCCAAACGAGCGGTGAAATAGCATCTCTTGCAACCCCGCAGATCATCAGACACGGAGGCGACTCCGATTCCGAAACTCTCTACAAATCAGAGGTGAAGTGAGCATCTCCCGAGGCTCGCACTACTTGTACGCTTATATTACAGCGAGAGAAACTTACGATTATCGCGTCTCCCCGTTTAATATTTCTCGACTCAATGCAGCATGCGAAAATTGTACACATATTCGTATACATTGTACATACGAGCTCGGGAGACTCGCCCTCGGAGCATAAGGCCCGAACGTCCCGTCGTCCGCGAACAACGAGCGCCGCCCGCTTCCCTTTTACTTAATGCTTATAATCTGGTACGGCGGCGAGCTGCAGAGAGAGAGAGAGAGAGAGAGAGAGAGCCTCGGGATTCATATTACCGCGCGGCTCGCGGAGCGGAGGGAAATCTCTTTTTTCGCCATTACTCGCGATGCTCGCCCGGATGTTTCACAATGTGTACCTAATATGCGCTTGCGGTGCGCGCTGGTGGGAGGGAGAGTGTACCGGAGAGCGCCGGCGCGATATGCGGTCGTGAGTGCTGCATGTTGGAAAAGAAGGGCCAGGCCGCGGCGGTGGTTTATGAAATTTTGCGCAGGGGGGAGTGGCGCTGGGCGTTTATGGCTGATGCGTGGTTTCGCGTTTTTTGAAGAATTTATTGTTGGTGGGTACTGGCGAGGTTTTTCTGTGCGTTGATGAGTTTTGCGTTTCGGATGGACGGAGAACAGGTGCGTGTTGTGACACGTTGAGAAATTTTTTTTGCGGGGAGATCAGGGACGTTTGAGAAACTGTAAATATAGAATAGTAATTTTATGTAGGCTAAGGACTCATGGCTCATGATAGCCAAAAACATAATAAAGTACGTAATCCAGTAGCTGGTGATGGGCGAAACTAGTGTTAAGCACGCAGGCGCACTTATAAAATACATTTTTATTACTTGAGCTGCATTTATTAATTTTTACAAAGTAATTATGATTATGTAATAATATAATATTAGTTGAAGAAACATAATATAATGTTAAAATAAAAAAGAAGGATGAGAATACTGTAGCTGAGTCGTGATAACACTTCCTTTAGTAACACTAATATCACAGCACAGTCCGTCGTTTAAGGCGTGGATTTTTGAATACTCTTATATCGGGACAATATCGACGGTTGAGTAAAAGAAAGACTCAACTCAGATTATCAACTCAGTCTATCTGACTAAGACTAAGTCCCTGTAATGTAGATAGAGATAAATTTTGGACTGTAAGAGTTCGCATATTCATTGAACTCTTACAGTTCGATATAATGAGGCTTCTACAGCCCAATGACTGAAATCATACAGTTCGATGCAATGCCGAGCTCTAAGAGCCCAAGCTTTTTGACTCTTTCATAACAATCTTGAGGCTCGTTATTGGCTCGTATAGCTCCAGAAATGGGGAAGCAAGTTATTATATGCATACAGCTAAAGGTGGATTTTAACGGAACGCTAAAGCAGCTTCTAGCTTTGTGTGTTCTTCCATAAAGTCACTTCAGCGCAAATTTTGAATACTTTAACAATATTATAAAAATTATAACCATGTTCCTAAAATTACCTTGTTTGCGTATGAATAATAAAATACATTTCATTAACGTAAATTGTTCCAACTTGCTTAAAAATTGAAATCTACTTCCTACAAAGAACATAACCTCTTAACTGACTAGACGTGATTCTAGAAGCTGCACCTAGATGTTATAATTCTGGCAATGTTGAACTTCATCTTGACGATGAAATTTCTTTTCAGCATCCCGTAAAAATGTATGTTATATTACCGTCGTCAAAGGCAATGTTATAGTGTTGTACTGAAGTCATTATCGTGTCTTTCCGTCTTTGCGTCTACAACACAGCTTCTAGAATCGTGTCCTGTGAGTCAAGAGGTTGTTTGTGCAAAGGAATTTTTAATTTTTGAACAATTAACGTTCGTCAAATGTGTTTTACTCAATTTCTTCATGTTGTTCATACACAAATAAGATTACCTCATTTATTTACTAAAATTATACATTTCGAACGAGGTCGGGAAGGCTTGGATTTATAAACCGAGAAGTTTACGGCACGAGCCGAAGGCGAGGGCCGTAACGATATTTTTAAAGAAGCTTTACGAACGAATTACGAATATTATTTTTCCGCCTGAGAACCCAAAATCAAGCGGTGAAAGAACTATTTTGACGTTAGAAGGCGGAAGAATAATTTATTTCTCTCAAAAAGTAAATAAAGACTTAGTGTGTTACGTTTGTCTTCGTTATTTATTCGTTCAATACTTATTAATTTGAAAACGTAGACGCTCTGCAGTGCGTAAAAGTTGGATTGTTTGTTTATTCATGCATGATTTATCCATGTAGGTCACATTAAATAATTCCCAGTGTTGGGTTATACATATTGGCTACAGGGACTTAGTCGAACAGTAGTTTTTGCAAACAATGTTGACATTACAAAAGTTAAGAAAAAAATTTTTCTGACCTGACACCTTCTTTGATAAAAATTGACCTGACACTCTCTTTCGACACAAAATTAAACTGACACTGTCTGTGGAAAAAATTTGAACTGACACCTTCTTTGACCAAAATCTGAGTTGATTCTTTCTTTTACTCAACTGTCGATGTATTGAGAATTTGAATTTAGATCCTTTGACATAATATTATACAGTTTCTTAAAATAATGCCATGAAATGTGATTGTCAACTAAATGAAGTTTATTAATGCCTTGTCTTGAGAACTTATTTGCATTTGCTGTAAACCACAGAAAAAATCAAACATTTTAATATTGTGATTTGATTGATAAAATATGTTATCGTAGAATTGTCGTTTTTGTGGTATTTCACAAAGTATCGTTTTTCATATAACATTCCTAACCATGGTGACTCTTACTTTTGAGACATCAAACACAGCCACAAAAATTCGCTCACAAAGTAAATAAAAAAATTCCCACGCACTCCGTTCAACACGCGATATACTCTCAAAAAGCCAAATCCAAAAACCACAACGAACTCTCAACGCCTTTCTTTATTAAAAAGTCGCATGCACTCTCACCTAAATTATCACCCAAACAGTCTCGAAATTTCACACTGGCGCGCCGCGCACCCATACATTATACCAAACCGCAGAAAGCCGAACATTTCGCGAAAGCTCGCGCGATAACCGCGTCTCGCGTTTTTTTCCGCCGGAAGGCGGAAAACGAAAGCTGCGCGGCGTGTGTACACCCATACACCCGCAAACTCGCTCACGAACCAACTCCTATGGGAACCCGCGGAGTCCATACATTAGAGCCTTCTTAATTAGGGCAATCAATTGAATGGTCCCGGCAGCTCTGGTGCTCGTGCCCTGTAACAGCTATGGCGCGGGCTCCGTTTTATTCAAATAAATCTCGGAGGATAGTTGGCGCGTGATTCGGAGCACTTAACCGCGTACGACCTCGTGGACCAGTACGTTTATATTATACACGGCGGCGCGGCGTTTCTCGTCGGTTCAACCGAGAGAGAGAGAGAGAGAGAGAGAGAAAGAGACATAGATTTTGTTCGTACACGAATGTATGCAGCAGCACATATAATAATAATATAATGCAGAAAGCAGAGCACACATAATATTATGTAGGTGTGCGTGTACTCTTATACACACGAATGTGACCGGCAGCCGAACGTCATTAGGGCTCTTTCTCTTTCTATCGTTCGCGTGTGCCCGCTGAGAGATAATTAACGCATTAACCGGGTGGACATAGAGGTATTTAGGTGTACATGACGGGATCTTTGAAAAATAATTAGTCAGAGGGAATCGAAATTTCGGAAGGTTCTCTTACTACTTATACCACACCATGACCTGTAGATAGATATTGTATTTGTTGTCTTCAGTGTCTTTGGTTCGATCTGGTATGTAAGGCATATTTTATATATGCCCTGCAAAAAGATGATAATAAATAAATAATGGCTCCGATTTTATATTTGGAATTTAATTGGGCATAAAGTTGGGACGTCAGCTTTAATAGCAATCGAAATCGCGCAGAACAAGATCCAACTAGAAATCCCCTGGACGCGGTAATGCTGATCATATCGATTGTTACAGGTAAAAACACGCGATGACTTCATTAATAATCGATTAAACCATGGGATTTTCATTTACTTTCAAATTCATATTCCAATTCAAATCGCATGTATTTGTTCAAAATTTTGGATTCTATGAAAGCTGGAATCGAAACATGTTTTCATTACTTTCTGTAGGTTCTCAGGCTTAAACTCTTTTATGAACTGCGCTAGGGGTAAACGGTACAGTTGTTGACCCCCCGATAGTGATTGACCGCCACGTGTATTTTTAAATGGAGCCTGTATATATATATATATATAAATTGCAGAGGGGGTCACGCTAAAGGTCTCAATAACTGTACCCTTTACCCCTACATCTAACAAGAAAAACTGTACTTCTCATGAAAAAGAGTTACTTTTTTTGATATTTCATACTATATTTCATACAACTACAGTTTTTTCTATGTATTTTTCACCAACATAAGATCAAGGGGTGTCTCAAAGGATATTTTACAATTCTGACCAACTGAAGACACATATTAAAGACACAATCTGCCATGAAATTAAAGTTCGTCTTAATTCCAGATTTTTCGGAGAGTTCGACATATGCGTACCCCCAAAGTATAAGGATGCGTCCCTTTCTCTCTGTATATCAAGAATGCATGCATCTTAATCTCGAGAGGCGCCAAACTTTTTCGTTCTCGATTTTTCGGCCTCCTTTTTGCGCGCTCTCTTTCACTTAATTTCCTATGCCCATTAACGGAAGGGCTGACCGACGCCAGGCTACCGCTAACTAACTTTGCTTTTTCATACGCGTATACGTATATTCTCGCATACCCGAGCAAATTTCCAGCAGAGTAATCGTGCTGTGAGTATAAATTAGCGTACGTGCCCTCGATAGGGAATTCGCGTGCGAGTGGACGACAAGTCGCCCCGACGATTTCATCCACTTTCACGCGCCCGCGGCGCGAGTAAGATACTTACGGCTTGCGTAATGTTGCTACTTTTAGGCGCTCGCGTGCACTCTCTCCCTCTTATATCTTTCCGGGCTTCCTATGGAAAGTGATTTATTTTAATTTAACGTGCGCGAGCAGGCGATGTGTATCTGAATTTTCGCATCGCATCGGCGGATTTCGCTGTGCGCCAGATCGGTTGGATAAGGGTTTAGGCTAAGATTTAATTGATTATTCGAGAGTGTAATGTTGGATTTGTTGTTGAGTTGTGGTTTTGAAAGGAGATTCTTGAAGTTATGTCACGATGATATCTATGATTAGGGAAATACTATAGTGACAACAATGGCTCATGATTTTTTTAAATGAAATATGTCTTTATCTGCACTTAGTGTTTCTTTGTTACGAACATTTATAAAAATCACGAGAAAATTTAATGAATATGGTCATATAGTTAATACACAATACATTATTACATAGTATTAAAACCATAGAGATATTACTAATAGAGTGGGTGAGTTGGTATCTAAAGCATTAGTGGAAACGTCTCTTTGGAAGAGATAGACAATGAATGAAATGACCTGAGGTGAATGCGCGAGTTCAGTCAGACACATAATATGAGTATACCTATACATAGAGGGTTATGTCATTCGCTCTCTCTTTCTACCGACAGGACACGATTTTAGCCCACTCCCCTACTGTATTAGTAATATCTTTATGATTAAGACACTTGAAATTGTGACCTTTGACTTTCTAGTCTCTATTACTCCGTTATATAAGTGAACTACGTACAAGGCTTCAACATGGTTTTTACAGAAACAATATTCAAAAATTAAACATCAATTATTTGGTCCTGGTTATTTCAATTACGAGTGCTTTTCATTTTTTTGTATCATACCAAAAATTTATCGAATATGACTCTGTATGAAGTGATCATCATTCTAGAGTATAAATAATGTATAATGCCTATTGAAAGACAAGACGTTTCAAACTGATAGTACAGTCAGCTCCTCCATCAGCCACTTTGGGAACGAATTTATGTATAACGTAAACGTAGTGGAATATCTTTGCGGGAGATGTAAAGATGAGTCTCGAAATGATTTATTTTAGTCATTTCCCGTATCTATTGGCTGCTGGAATTTAAGAGATATGGAAACTAGAAGATTTTTTTAACGTAAAGAAATTCTCTCATAGTCGAGTTTTTTTCGGTAATTACAGTAAAGTGGAGATTCATGTTGTATTAGTCCTCAATCTTTAGTCACGTTTGGGCGGGAAAGTTATGTGAAATCTGTTCGTCAATGTCACTCAAAACTGCTCGAAATCACTCAGATGTCTCTACGACTGTGGATATAGATATTCATGGTAGTATGCACACTATCGCGGACCAGAGCATATTTATCCACTTTACTTAAATTGACAGAGAACTACGTTGACAATGAAAAAATTTTCTTGTGTCTAGTTTCCATATCTTACAAATTCCTATAACCGAAGCTTTAGCAGCAAATAATTTAGGGATTCATCCTAACTTAATCCAGTGTTTAGTTACAACAAATGTAGAACATTCACTATAGTCGTCACTGACATAAAAGAAAATCGTCAAGTCAAAACATTTTTCAAGTCCAAATACCACCCATCCAACCGATAATCATCAAAGAACGAGGAAAGACAAAGTAAAGACGCGCCGTCCTGTAGCCGTCCTCGAAATTCCAAACAGACCCAACAACTTTAAACGTCACCCGTACACGGCCAAACAATACTTGTATATACACAACAGGTAGAAGCTAAAAATCCTAAAAGTGTTCCCCGTAAAACGGCACCAACCGTGGGACGCATGGGAGCATCGATTCTATTTTCACAGTTCTAGGTAAAGGGAAGAGAGGCCGCCCGAGCATCGGAGAGCGATTTGCAAAACAATGGACTGGTCGATGCTGCAGCTAACGCGGCAGAGATCTTCGTTCATTACACGCAGTGCGCGCGACCATCCTGTCGTTTTTGAACCCGCACTAGTATACATAATGTACGTAAGCGTGGGAGTAACTCTGGGCGCTCAGGAGAACTCGGGAATCCGTCCCGATGGAGGAAAAGAGCCATCAGGTAGGCAGGCAAGGCATAGCCTAGGGCCCCCTTTTTTGCCGCGAACGTGGCGCTGTTTTGCCACTCAAATGGAGCGAGCAGCAGTAGGTATATGTACAGTCCTTGAGTGCCGGGTCGGGATCTAAGGAGGGGGTACTTCTCGCATTAGCAACCTGAATCTCTTCTGATGGGCCCTGGCTCTCTCGCGCAACAAGTGGGTACCATCCGAGGCTGCAGAACTATATGTATACATAGGTACAGGGGGAAGCCGAGAGGGACGAGGTCGTGTTTGTGCGCGTGTAGCGTGTGTAGGGTATTTGTACTTTTTTTCCTCCCCCCCAATCCCTCGGGATGGTACCCCCCGGGGGTCGCCTGGCGCTTCGGCCTCGGAGCTAACAACAGGTGGCCGCACGAGGCTACCGGTACGAGCCTGTCCCCACGCGCAGCAGTCGTGAGCGCCCCTGTTATATTTATGTACGTGTGCGCGCGTTGGCTTGCTAAAGTCGGGGGGGGGGGGGGGGGGGGGGGGGGGGGGGGGGGGGGGGGGCCGCGGGGGACATTTATTTAGCTGGAATGCTGGAAATTTAATGTAAACGGCGCTACGAGTTTATGGATTCTCCCAGAGGGAAGGTGGCTGGTGCATTATGTAGTTCTTTGGCCGAGCAGCGCGCAATACTCGGTTCCGAGAAGCGTTGCCGGCTAAAGTGACGAATCATGAGCTGTGGGTGTTTGGATTTTGGGGAATGGAAATGCCGGATTTGGTTGATTGATGAATGGAATAGGGCAGCTTGGAAGTTAAGGGATGAACCTGTTGAGCCTCTGGTTTTGACCGTGGATTCTGTTGTGGAGTGTGTAGAATTATCATACAACGCTTTTCTAATCGGTGTTTGATTAATTTTCCATCAAACTTTAGTGCATCACCTGTTTTTCATCACTTAAACATTACAGTTGAACTTTGCACGACGAATAACTCGTTTTTGAACAATACAGTAAAGTTCTACAATAACGATTGCCAAGGAATCGTCGTACAAGCCAAAATAATCACAAGAAGCTCACACACTTGCAATTTATACCACTTGGATCGAGTTTCATTTGCAATTCAAACTTGTCATCCGGAGGGCTCCCGGTGCGCACATGCGAATGGGTAATTTTTTCAGCCTGAACAGCCGAAATAAATTCCAACAACCCTTTCTCGTCCGTAGACGCATAATTTTCCACCTGAAATGTAAAAACAATTTATACTTCGGTCCAACAGCAGCGGGTTCGATAAATATATTCCTCCCGAATGGGCGAAAGAACGAGTGTCCCTCGCACACGACAAAGGCAATGAAAAACGGAGGCGTAAAAAAAGACGGGGGGCTGACAAGTGGCGGCTTAAACAGATCCGAGCTGTCCGGTCCGCGGACTATGGGGGTCTTCCGCGATGATTTGCCCTGGTATAATCAATGCTGCGACCGGGGGCGCGAGTCTCACGCGGTGCCGATGATTAAAAGTGTGAAAGGCAAAGGAGGGAGAGATGGAGAGTGCAGAGCTGGTGGAGCAGCACATCCCGGTCGTGGTGAGCTGCAGTGTCGGCGGCAACGACTCCCCACCGCTTCTTGGGCCGAGCTCGTGGCCGATATATCAAAACACATTAAATTAACGGTAAGCGAGCACACGAGAAGATTTACGCGCCCGGGGAATATAGTATCGGGCGGGCTCGGCCGATCGTGTGTGCGAGGTATTATATACACCCTCCGCACTGTTGTAGTTGTTGAGATTGTTTGTACAAACGGCTTACGTACATGTACATATATGTACGCAGGTATCCATGTTATGTGTACGTTAATGTTATGTGTGTTATTACTTGTGTGGGTGGTGCTGCCATGGGAAAGCGTTGCCAAGCATATTGTTATTATAAAGGTGTGGATGCTTTCCTCAGGATTTAAATAGTACCAAAGACAACATTATCTTCTTGTATTCAATAAGTTTCGGAAAAAATTTTTTTTAGATAGCGGGAAATAGGAGATCTTCTGAAGACACCTCCGCATAAACAAAGCTACTGCAGGAGGTAATGTCGGATTCATCCTGGTGTATAATGCAATGACATTACGATTATAGTTAAAGCCTACCGGGTGCTTATCGACTAAAACCATCATCCCCTTGAGAGAGAGAGCCAGCCGTTGGGCTATAACTCTGATATAGGTATTGAGAGAGGTAAAGAAGAGATAGAAGCGGAGAAACAGTGGAAAGATGAGAAATTAACGGTGAAGTTCGATGGAATCTGGTCGGTACTTTAACGCATCAAGGCGAAACTCGGAATATTGAGGTCATAAAACAGCTTCAGGTCGAAGGGAAAGGGAGAGACACATCCTGGTCAGGCATAAGACTTATGAGCGAACAGAATTCACTTATAGTGGTAAACGGTATAGTTGTTGGCCCCCTGATAGTGATTGGCCGCACATGTATTTTTAAATCGAGCATGTATATATAAATATAAGAATAACCCGCGTGGACAATCACTATCAGGGGGCCAACAACTATACCGTTTACCCCTAGACCGTCCTCGCCCACACGGAAAGAAATTTCGGACCGAGAGAGTCGAAGGGTCTGTGCCGCAACGGTTCGAGCGTCCGTCGAGCTGGTACGATCCAACGATCGGAACCTAC
>JAPYYV010003133.1:0-21437 GCA_030522625.1 Copidosoma aretas
AGTTGGTTCATGTTCTTTTGGTTCTTGTTTTATAGTTACTCGGGGTTCTGTGTTCATTGGAACGGTGCATTTCATAAATTTTTCCGAGACGCTACGTTTCTAAGTTTTCTGGAAACGTCTTCTTGCATTGTTGATAATTATCGCTATTATAATTATAACAATTATAGCCTCGATGACATCACGTATTCAAACTAAAAGTGAATTTTTTTTTTCCTCCAACTTGCGGGTTCGCAATTTTTCCATTTGGTTCATTATGTTTTGTACCTTTATCTCTTTGCCTCCCAATGATTCTTTATTAAAATTCAGTTCTCGAATTGATTTTATTGCATCATGAAAGTCAGTAATATCTTTAAACGGCTAATGTAACACTGTTAAATTTAAATCAATTTTCACTTGATATGTGTACTGAATTTGAGTGACAATTTTATGTTTACTAGTTAAAGTCAATTTGTGGGTTTTTCCTGTGCATCCATCAATCATTCGTAACAGACCTATACTGTTTATTCTTTTCTGTTGATCTACTTTATTAGGACAAATTATAATTAGTTGTTCTTCATTGGCCATTAAATACAACCATTAATTGTCAATTGACAAATAGGTCCATTGGCTTTCTCTTTTTAATGTAAATATAATTTTACAGTGTTTAAATACTTCTAATCCAGGTAGTAATGGCATAAGAATTTCACATTCGTTCACAGAATAGGGTTCTTTTAATGGTTCCATAGCTGAACACATCCATACACAGTTTTGTCACATTAATTAAATGTGACCTCGTTCAACCGTTAATATGAATTATGGTCTGCTGCTATCGCTAAGTAAGGATACGATGGTTTTATGTAGGCAGACCTATTTTGTCTAGGCTGAGGTATCATGACAGGATGTAGTCTATAAAGATTATAAGGGGTTCGATCTACGAGTGGCACATGTAATATTATCATGGTTCTATTATCTAAAGATTCTCTATTGGTGCTGCGAATTCTAGATCTTCTGCAAGATTTTTTACATCCTGGGCTACGGTTCTAAATATTTTTGGAGAAAATAATTTTTGAGGCGCTTGTCCTCTTTGAATGCTATGTAAAATGTCAATCAGATCTTTATGCGAACAAATAATATGATCTAAGGTAGATTCAGTTCTTCTTAGATAAGTTGGTCAATGTATCAGATATCCGTCGGTAGTAAAATCTTGTCCTAAAGTTAGTATCTCCGCAATTTTTTGTAAAATATATTCATGGCGTTTCGTAGTATTATATAGTTCTTTAAATGCAGCTGCAAAAATATGGCCATTTTGTTGATATAATTTGATATATTCTTTTTGGTCTGCATGCAAATTGTCAATATTAGTGTTCATGACATTGATGTCGTCCTCTGTGACTAAACCAAAGAGTCCTTTAGCAATACCTCCAATAATTCCAAAAGGTGTTAATCCCATCGTTCTTATGCTGGGAGGTGGGATAACGCTGTCTCCCGCATGGGTTCCCACAGTATTTATTATGTTTGATATTGTTGCTTTGAGATTTTCTAATCGTACTATTTTCAAATTTAAAATATCCATTTCCATATAATTAGTACAATTAGGATAACTCAATTGTACAAGACAACGTCTAAAGGTTTCATTCAATCCTGGAGTAGGTGTATGTTCCGATATGAATTTATTTATATCAAGCCATATCACAATCTTTCAGTCAGCTCTTTTAAATTTTGTAATTCCAAATCGTTCATAGTATATTCAAGGGTTTATTTCTAGTAGTTCTATACTGTAGTTGCCATGATTGGCATAGTTCAGATCTGCGCTACCTTCGGGTAGTATTATCATTAAGATGGCCAATATAATCCACATTGCTGTTTCTTTTCTTGTTTTTCTAATAAAATTCTTTCCTCAAGTGTCTTAAAGAATGGAAAAGGATTCATCACATCATCATCTAACACGATAGCATCTTAATAGTATGATAATGTGGCCCGTCGGTCTTTACAAAATTTTCGACCGAGTAGTCTGCCATCTTTTATTGGAAAATCATTACACTGACACGCGCAGCACCACGCAAATTTTGCAAGACCACCTTCTTATATAGATCTTTTTGGTCGTCTCTGACCCAACTTTCTCTGTTTCTAATATTCTGTATATGATCCGTAAGGGGAATATTTTTTTCATCAAATATAAGAATAGATTTAATCGGGTGCTGGAAGGAAAAGTTCGCGTTAAGCGACTCCATTAGTGCTTCAGCAACTGTCATGTCAGCGTCACCTGGATCATTTTTATTCACCATTTTCACGGTTTAATTATGATCTCTGTTGTATAATTTTTTTTTTTATCTTTTTCTTTCCTTATTTATTTGCTATATTTCGTCGAAATGTTTAATGTTTTGATAATTATAAAGGCTTAACTACTTTTCCCCTTTCTCTAAAAAAAGTTAATTAGGTTTGTACACATTTCAGAAAAATATTTTGCTGTATTCCTGGCATGCACTATACAAGACTCAAAAGATTTAAGTACTTATACAAGAATAATAATAATCATCATGCACTTGACATGCTACATATAATTAGGATAGGAATAAAAAATAAAAATATTATTCTTTTAATTGTGTGTGTATATACGCATATGCATCTCTTTCTCTTTTAACGCATTATTATAAGTTTAACGAGGATGAAATTATCAGTGGCGCTATGTGTTGCCTTAAATTTGTCGGCTTGCCGACGGAACGATAAACGACCGCTTTTCCAATGCTTGATATTGTCCAAGAGTTGAAGAGAGAGCAGTCAAGCGTGTGTATATGGGCGTGAATAATATTTTTGCTTTAAGCTTGATACGGCAGAGGGACTTCTAAAGTGGCGTACATAGTTATATATTACAATTGCGACGCGAGCATCAGCTTGGGCGCGGCGTATTTTTGGAGACTCTTTATGTACCGAGAGAGAGTATTCGGCGTAGGGATTTGGGGATTCCCCTACTGACGCGCCCGCGCACAGATTATCACTATGCCGGCACTAGGGCCACTGGCTACGCTACGTATATCTATCACTAACAGTGTGGGTGTGTATAATTGTATGGCTGCACGGCTTATACTACGACGCGGCATACCTATATATGTATCCCAATAGCGTACACAGTACCAATAGAAATTGTACTACGTGGGCTTTTGCCTAGCAAAAAGGACAATGCACACACGTATCTGGGGCCACACTTCATGGATGTGTTACGTCTGTGGGCAATGCTAATATATCTGTTTACATAGGTACATATACCTGTTTTCGTATGTTGAGAGTATTAATACATGTATCAGTATAAATGAGATATGCATGATTTGCGTGTCTTCCTGTATGATTGACATACATATTCAATAATTATATGTGAACGAATTTATGTGTACAATCCATGTATTAAGATTGATAATAAATCTGGTAATTGCAAAGATTATTCGCCTAGACTAGTTTATATCAATACGCTGTGCTCTCTTGTATTCTTAACGGCCGCGCACGGCAGCTTGCACTCCGGCGCCCGCGTATATTGTTTGTATATCGCACAACTGACTTGAAAATGTGTGTAAGCGTTTTACGTAATTTTTTTAAACAAGCAAATGAACAATTAAGCAGCTAGAGACCGGAATCACGCTCTGCTACCATTTTTGTTAGACTATTGTTAGAAACAATTCTTAAACTTTATTTCACTTCCAACGAAAGGTTGGGCGATTTTGGGCTCGGTCCCTTGCTCCTTTACAGGCCGCAGGACTAGCAGTCGTACAATTACTTTTGTTCATTTATTGAGAGAGAGATACAAAGAATAATGGTTTATGAAATCTATTGTAGCGTGTTTTTATATGTTTTTATTTGGATATGTTTCTAATAATATGGTGGAATTCTAATTAGTTCACTCGGGCACTCTGCCCTGTGACTTTAGTATACACGTATATTTTTATTCAGTATTACAAAACTTAAGTGTTGATTTGATACTACAAGCCTTAAAAGAATCAAAGCCACACTAAATTATTACAAGTACTACACTCGATGAGCGGTGGCGGGCTACTAAACTAAAATGTCGCGCAAAGGCAATATTTAAGAAAAGGCCCTGCGGGATGTTTTGGTTTTACAACTAGGGTCAGCGAAGAGTTGTATTTCTTCGAAGAGTAATACGTGCTGACCAGATGTTTTGGACTTTGTACTTGCATCGGTTGTATTTCGACACTTAATCAAAATCACCTCGAGTCACGAAGTACCAAGTCAGCATTGTTCAGGGACGACTTTAACTTCCTAGTAAAACTATAAAATAATATTTCTATTTTAATTATTGCCTTGAACATTGTATTATTTCTTAATCAATATTCTAACATTTATTCCTTTTATTAGGCAATTAAAGTGGTCACTTAATACTAGCTTTATCCAAAAACTTGTTTAATACAACTTATACTACAATAGGTATTGACATTTCATCTGAAAAAATGCTGAATTTTTCTTTTTAATCACCTTTAATAAAACTATTATAATTAAACGTTACTCTTAGCTTTTTTTCAAGAAAAAAATATATATTTTATGATTAGAAAGATATCTCTTAGAATGATAAATTCCCTTAACATATACAAAATTTTGTTAACTAGATTACATTACAATTTCCACTTTCCATATATTACATGTACGCTTATTAGGAATAGTGTCAATTTTCCAGAACCAACTTCATGCATGAATATGAGTTTAAAGAGAATACTAATTTTCAATGCATATAAAAATGAACGTAATTGTTATTCGTAGTTTTTAATGTAATTATCAATTTTTTTCTTTGCTGAATAAAGAAAACTCTCACAAATAATCATATGGTAAAAAAAAAAACAGTAAAAAATAGACAAATAGCTCTGTTTGTAGCAAAAATCATTTTTAGAGACATCAGAAAGCAGTATTGTGCTACAGATTCTTATCCATTCTGAAAAAATGTCTTATTAGATGTTAATAACTGACTTTAGAGATTACAGTTGCAGTTAGATATACTTATTAAAACTTACGAGAAAACTAAAGAAAATCAAAGAAAATGAAGATGCTATACTACTTTGACTCACTGCTATATAAACTGTGTATAGTCTGGTTCATTTGTCTCTCCTCTTCTATTAGATCTAACGTCACCAATGCAATTATTATATGCATCTAAAAACCGTGTTGATTTTCTGTTTAATGTTGGCTTGTGCGCTGCACATTCTGAAACTTTATGATTCGAAGGTTCTGCTGTTCATGACCTGCAGCAATATCAATTTGATAAGTCTCACAGACAGTCTTTGATAACGTAGATCATACTAGTTCTACTGTTAACGTAAAAAAGACTTTTCATCACAAGAAGGCTCTAGTGTGCGTTACTACCTCTTTGTCTGTGATAAGGAACGAAGTAATGTAAACATTTGAAACAATACCTCGAGCAACCTGTACCGGTAAGGTCGTATCTAATTCTGTTCAGATGTTTGAAAAATAGAGATAAGTGAGATGGAATAACTTAATATTAAAGGGTGTAAGGAAGAAAGGCACTGCTAACCAGAACTGTGACATAAGTAATATTGAATTTCTGTTTATTTATATAATGTTGAATAAATTAGTACATCTCTAGAATCAAACGGGTTTATAGCATTGTACTTGACAACCAAAAAGTTCTTAATATTAAAATTTATTCAAGCACTATTTGTAAAAGCTTCACCAAGCAATCACAACATACCGTTTAGTACGTGAGTTGAATCTAATATTCAGCGTATTACCGGGAATCAGAAGCATGTATTTGATATTTTCGATTGTCCATTGTATAAGAAATTTAGGAATCCAAATAATTTCCAAGAAAAGCAAATTTTAAACGTGGCGAAGGCCAAGTAATACGGAAATTGGTTATAGTTTACACAGATATATCGTATCCAAGCAGCATAGGATACATTATAAACAAAAGTTACTTACACAAAGCAGTTTATACAATAAATGCTATTAAATAAGCTGAAAAGCATTGTCAGGTCATGCTTTCGCAAAAGCTGTTATGGCTAATTTTTTAATTCAGAATTCTGTGTTAAATAGTATATTTTTTTAAATTAATTTCAAAGAATTTTAAAAGATGTACATTAATGATCATCTTAATAGTATTAAGACTTATGGTTTGGATAAATTGATCAATAGAAAGCGATTCGCATAGATAAAAAAATTTTTTTTAATGCTGTATCGAGCTTCGTTCGAATAGACCTACGATACAGTTATATATGTAGTGTATAAAAATGATGAAAATTTCCAAAAACATATTGCTAGCAAAAATAACTAGAGATTAGAAGCTGCAACTTACAAGCTTACAAATAACATTTTATCCTCATCATGTCACGGGCCATAATTCATTCGCTAAACAAGCGCACTAGTATCTCCAAGAAATGTATAATTTGGAATTTATTATGTCAGGGAAATATTTGAAAATTTACTTCGTGTCGATTTTTGCAATTCGCAGAATCGATTAGTATACATCTGGCACTTTTTTGGAAATCACGATTATACAAACGTTAACGTGCCATTTAAGTATAGATTTAACACATGGGCACGGTCCTTCTGACAGGATTTTAACAAAATAAATATCATTAATAGAGCTGATGATCCAACTCTACAATAAGATAAATTATTGCAACGTTAGGTATACTACGTTTTAAAAATGTGGAAAAAAATATGAGGAATAAGGTGATGCAAGGATATCTAGGGGCTACTCAGATTTAATAACTACATACCGCATTATTTAAACTAGTGAAATAGGACAATAAAGTATAATTTCTATAAGCCGTTCAATCTTTAATACGTATTAATGATAGCTGTTGCAAATGATCGAAACTTTTTTTGGCATATTTCGCTAAATTTGCAGTACTTATAAAAAGTCAATAAGTTTATAGCATTTAGACTTGTGCCCTATCCCCTCTCTGTATTTTGCAAAGTGGGGATGCGAAAAACTAAAAAAAAAGGTTTGTATCCCAATTCTAAAAGCACACCACTATTACCCTGAAAAAAAAACCATAACAAATAATGCGTGGTAATTGATGGAGGCTTTTTGTTCCATGAGGTAGTGCGGAACATCACCTACTCTGTTTAAACAATTATTAAGAAGCACAAGAATCTTATTCACTCCAAATGATCAATACCACCTGCATAGTATTCGATAAGTATTGAGATTAGATCGGTCGTAGTAAAAACTGCAACGAATACCAGGGAGGATACAGAAGGGGCAAGATGGCTATAAAAATTAAATGTTAACATAGACATCATCGTATCAAAGACAAGAATTTTATCAAATTTTAAATTAAAACCAAGTTTATACAAATGCCCTGTACCAAACTGTAGATGCCTAGATTTATCACTAAAACAGAAAAGAAAACGTTGACCAAAGAGTTGTATCTAGAACAATAGAGCTAATAAATTTTCTTGATATTCATCTTATTTTAGAAGTGAACGCGAATAAAATAATAATTATTAAATAATCTTAAAAACAAAGAATTGATTATTTTTTCCAGCTAATTTACGATAGCGTAGCGAAGAAAGTGTACTATGCGGCTGAAGTCATACAATCAAAAAGATTTATTTGCTCTACTCGTAAATTTACTGGTACAGATACTTTGTCGTGCTTCTATAACAAAAGAAAAACAAAATTTTTCAGACTGTTAAGTAGTTATGATAGTTACACCAGTCAGTCGAATCAAAACAGTTTGGCCAGGCAAGTGCCAAGACAATAATTAAATTCCACGCACAGCTAATCGCAGCGATGTTCGTCTCAAGAAACAATATATTTCCAATAATTGAGCTAAATAACGTCCTTTTAAAAGAAATAATACCAGTCTGCATGGTCCAAAAACTCTGCAGTAACTGAAATTAAGATTAAAAATAAGAACAGTGCAGAAGTAGAAAATATTAATATTTGAGTAGTTATTTGTGCCGTACCTACCGATGATAAGATTGTTTTAAGGTTTAGCTACTTGGTGCAGTAGCTTGTAGTAGTAGTAATTGTTCCAAGCAATTTTTAGAGGTAGAAGAAATTAAATATAACAACAGCAACTTGCTAGCGGAAAAAAATATACTAATGACAATTGTAATATTAATTTTAATAGCTAAAATAAAGAAAAGTCAGTAATTCTAGAAATATCCAAAGGCATGTCTTCAAGTAAAAAAAAAACACCAAAGCATACATTAATATAGGGCTCTTAAACTTTTGAGTAAATGATTTATAAATGTAAATATTGTTTGTAATATTTTCGGTAAGACTAATGCTTCAAGAAATTTCTCGTCTCTTCAAACTTCCCATAATCGTACAATTATAATTGTTCGTCGATATTCTTATGACCATTTACATAAGCGTCACCATTACAATCATCTACTGCACAATAATCATTTGCATCGTAATTTATTGCAATACTGTATATTTAATTATAATTACCACTACTATTGAAAATATTGCTTCATTATTATCGCAATCATGTATACTATACGAATCATTCTCATCAAAATCAAGATAATTATCTTTATTGTTCTCACAATCACTATGATAATTTCTATTATCATTATTGTTGTCATAATAATCATTAACATTATCACTATCATCAATCCATTTATCTTCATGATTATCATTAACATTATTATAGTCATCTTAATAATCGTCATAATTTTTGAAATAATAATACCTTTTTTTCCCTATTCATTCCAGAACTTTTATCCATACACTTATCAATATCGTCACGTTCATGTATTTTATCAAATTGACAATTTATATTATTATTATTACCATCATCATGACCGCCATAATACTTAAAATTCCAAGCATGAAGATTATTATTAGAAACCAAATAATATTCATCTTAATTATTATGCGAGATCATTGTCATCATCAATATCATTTACTTTATTATCGTCGTCATTGTAATCATTATATGAATCATAATAATCACCGTAGGTTTCTTATTCATCATTTCTATCATATTTGTCGATGTTCTTATCGTTATCTTCATGATTATTATACTCATTATCATCAACTTATTGATAGATAACATGATCTTTATTACTATCATTACTTAATTCGTCATAATTATGATTAGTAACATTAAAATAATAACTCTCCTTATCGTCATCATTATCATCATCATCCTCAATAAAAATACTATATCACAGCATGCTTATCTATAGTTCTGTAACTATTTTTATCATCATTATAAATATTTTTGTAGGTATGATTCTTATCATCACAATCATCATTAATTTCATCATCTTAATCATTATGGTTATCATCATAATTACCATAACGGTAATCAGTATCATCGTGATCATTGAAATGATCGTCATAATCATTATCATAAGTATCTTATCATCATGATCATTATCATCAAGATCAGTATCATCATAATTATATTTATGATCACCATCATAATCACAAGCATCAATATCATCATTATCATAATAATCGTCAGCGGTATCATCACCATCATCATCATTATCGTCATCAATATCATTATTGCCATTCTTATCACTTTTTCTGATAAAAATCATCAAAATCAGCATAATCATCATGAATTATCATCATTACTATCATTATGATCATGATTATTATCATCATTAACATCATCATAAACATTATCGTCATCATACACATCATCATCATCATAATCAAAATCATCAGTATCAAAATCATTACTATTAATATGACTCTTATTATAATCAATAACATCAATATCATCATCAGCACTATAATAATCATCATCATCATAATTATTATCATTATTATTATCAGTAAAATCATTATCATCATCGGCATCATCAACATCATTATCAATATTGTCATTATGGTCAACATCATCAATATCATCATTAATATCATCATGATCATTAGCATTCACATAATTAGTATCATCGATAATTATCAATATCATTATAATTACCATTATTATCATCATTATTATGATTATCATTTTCATTATCAGCAACGTGATTATAATTATCATATTTATAAACATTATTGTCAAAATAAATGTCCTCATGATCATCATCATCGTTATTGTCATCATTATCGTTATAATTATTGTCATGATTATCATTGTAATCATTACTATAATTACAATAATGATCATCTTGATAATAATCATCTTAGTTATTATTATCATTACCATAATAATTAATATAGAAATCAACCCCATCGTTGTGATCATCATCATCATTACTATAATTATGATCACCATCATTTCCATCATAATCACGACTATCATCCTTATCGCCATCATTATCTTTATTATCATCATTAACGGCAACATTATTATCATACTCATTATAATTACTTATATAGTCATTATTATTATCATCAACAGTATCGTTAGCATACAAATTATCATCAACATAACGAGATTCCTTTTATTATTAACATTAATATAATTATTAATACCATGATTATCATCATAATCATCATCATCATCATCATCATCATAATCATTGGTATTATCATAATTTTCACCATTTAAACCATTTTTATGATCAATATAAGTTAAATCATTATAGTTAACATGACTTCCATAACTATTCTTATTAGAATTATGATGATCATAATTGTTATGGTCATTGTTATTACTATTATCATTAGCATCATTATCCTTATCATCGTTAATATCATTATAATAACTATTATCATAAATATCATTGTCATCATCATCATCATTATGATTATTGGTATCATTTCCATCATAATCGTTATAATCATCATTATAATCACCATCATTATTATCATTATTATTATCATCATAATCATCATCACTTTTATCATTATTATCATAAACATCATCATTATTATCATCATAATTATTATTGTCATCAAAATCATCATTATCATTGCGATTACCATTATAATTGTAAACATCATTATCATAATCGTCATTATCAACATCATCTTTATCATTATTATCATTATTATCATAATCATCCTTACCATGATCATTATCATTAATATAATTAACATTATTACTAGTATCATCATTTTTATTATAATTATTATTTTATCACGAAGAATATCTTTATCATTATCATCATTATTGTCATCATACTCATTATCTTTACCATTAATAAATTGGATTCTATCATAATTATCATCATTGTCATTATTGTCACCACCATAATCATAATATTCATCTTTATTATCGTCATTGTAATCATCATTATCGCGATCATAATTATTTTTATAATAAATAATATTTTCATTATGATGTTCATTCTTATCAAATTAACACAATTTTCATTATTATTATCATTATTATCATAAAAAAAATGTCTAATAACATCATTATTTTTATTGTTCTGATCGTTAACATCATCATTATTATTATCATCATTACTATCACCATTTTCATCATCTTTAGCATCATCATCATCTTCATCATCATAGGTATAATTATTATTATCATGATCATTATCATTGAAATCATCATCATCATTGCGATTACCATTATTATTGTAAACATCATCATCATAATCATCAATATCATCATCATCTCAGTCATTATTATCATTACCATAATAATTAATATTGAAATCAACACCATCGTTGTGATCATCATCATCATCACTATAATTATGATCACCATCCTTTCCATCATAATCACGGCTATCATCCTTATCGTCATCATTATATTTATCATCATCATTAACGGCAACATTATTATCATACTCATTATAATTACTTATATAGGCATTATTATTATTATCAACAGTATCGTTAGCATATAAATTATCATCAACATAACGAGATTCCTTTTATTTTTAACATTAATATAATGAGTAATACTATGATCATCATCATCATCATCATCATCATTATCATAATCATTGGTATTATCATCATTTTCACAATTTGAACCAATTTTATGATCAATATAAGTTAAATCATTATAGTTAACATGACTTCCATAACTATTCTTATTAGAATTATGATAATCATAATTGTTATGGTCATTGTTATTACTATTATCATAGCATCATTATTCTTATCATCGTTAATATCATTTTAATAAATATTATCATAAATATTATTGTCATCATCATCATCATTATAATTATTGGTATCATTTTCATCATAATCGTTATAATCATCATTATAATCACCATCATTACTATCATTATTATTATCATCATTATCATCACCATTTTTATCATTATTATCATAAACATTATCATTATTATCATCATGAGTATCATTAAAATCAGTATTATCATCATCATTGCGATTACCATTATAATTGTAAACTTCATCATCATAATCATCATTATCAACATCATCTTCATCATTATTATCATTATTATCATAATCATCCTTACCATGATCATTATCATTAACATAATTAACATTATTAGTAGTATCATCATTTTTATTATGATTATAATTTTATCATAAAGAATATCTTTATCATTATCATAATTATTGTCATCATACTCATAATCTATACCATTAATAAATTGGATTCCATCATAATTATCATCATTGTCATTATTGTCACCACCATAATCATTATAATCATCTTTATTATCGTCATTGTAATCATCATTATCGCGATCATCATTATTTTTATAATAAATAATATTTTCATTATGATGTTCATCCTTATCAACATTATCACTATTTTCATTAATATCATCATTATTATCATAAAAAAAATCTCTAATAACATCATTTTTTTTATTGTTCTGATCGTTATCATCATCATTATTATTATCATTATTACTTTCGCTATTTTTATCATCTTTAGCATCATCATCATCTTCATCATCATAGGTATAATCATTATTATCATGATCATTATCATTAGAATCATCTTTATCATTGCGATTACCATTATAATTGTAAACATCATCATCAAAATTATCATTATCAATATCATCTTTAATATTATTATCATTATTATCATCATCATTTTTATCATTATTATCATAAACATCATCATAATTATCATCATTAGTATCATTAGCATCAAAATCATCATCATCATTGCGATAACCATTATAATTGTAAACATTATCATCATAATCATCATTATCAACATCATCTTTATCATTATTATCATTATTATCACAATCATCCTTACCATGATCATTATCATTAACATAATTTACATTATTACTAGTATCATCATTTTTATTATAATTATCATTTTATCATAAAGAATATCTTTATCATTATCATCATTATTGTCATCATACTCATTATCTTTACTATTAATAAATTGGATTCCATCATAATTATCATCATTGTCATTATTGTCACCACCATAATCATTATAATCATTTTTATCATCGTCATTGTAATCATTATTATCGCGATCATCATTATTTTTATGATAAATAATATTTTCAATACGATATTTATCCTTATCAACATTATCACTATTTTTATAAATATCATCATTATTATCATAAAAAAAATCTCAAATAACATCATTATTTTTATTATTCTGGTCGTTACCATCATCATTATTATTATCATCATTACTATCGCTATTTTCATCATCTTTAGCATCATCATCATCTTCATCATCATAGGTATAATCATTATTATATTGATCATTTTCATTAAACTCATCATTATCATAGCGATTACCATTATAATTGTAAACATCATCATCATAATCATCATTATCAACATCATCTTAGTCATTATTATCATTACCATAATAATTAATATTGAAATCAACACCATGGTTGTGATCATTATCATCATCACCATAATTATGATCACTATCCTTTCCATCATAATCACGACTATCATCCTTATCGTCATCATTATCTTTATCATCATCATTAACGGCAACATTATTATCATACTCATTACAATTACTTATATAGTCATTATAATTATCATTAACAGTATCGTTAGCATACTAATTATCATCAACATAACGAGATTCCTTTTATTATTAACATTAATATAATTATTAATACCATGATCATCATCATCATCATCATAATCATTGATATTGTCATCATTTTTACCATTCGAACCATTTTTATGATAAATATAAGTTAAATAATTATAGTTAACATGACTTACATAACTATTCCTATTAGAATAATGATAATCATAATTGTTATGGTCATTGTTATTACTATCATCATTAGCATCAATATCCTTATCATCGTTAATATCATTATAATAACTATTATCATAAATATCATTGTCATCATCATCATCATTATAATTATTGGTATCATTTCCATCATAATCGTTATAATCATCATTATAATCACCATCATTATTATCATTATTATTATCATCGTTATCATCAACATTTTTATCATTATTATCATAAACATCATCATTATTATCATCATAAATGACATTGGCATCAAAATCATCATCATCATTGCGATTACCATTATAATTGTAAACATCATCATCATAATCATTATTATCAACATCATCTTTATCATTATTATCATTATTATCATAATCATCCTTACCATAATCATTATCATTGAAATAATTAATATTATTACTAGTATCATCATTTTTATTATAATTATCATTTTATCATAAAGAATATCTTTATCATTATCATCATTATTGTCATCATACTCATGATCTTTACCATTAATAAATTGGATTCCATCATATATATCATCATTGTCACCACCATAATCATTATAATCATCTTTATTATCGTCATTGTAATCGTCATTATCGCGATCATCATTATTGTTATAATAAATAATATTTTCATTATGATGTTCATCGTTATCAACATTATCACTCTTTTCATTAATATCATCATTCTTATCATAAAAAAAATCTCTAATAACATCATTATTTTTATTGTTCTGATCGTTATCATCATCACCATTATTATCATCATTACTATCGCTATTTTCATCATCTTTAGCATCATCATCATCTTCATCATCATAGGTATAATCATTATTATCATGATTATTATCATTAAAATCATCATCATTATTTTTATTACGTTTATCTTCATCATCATCATCAGCATGATTTTTAATATCATTACCATCATTATAATAATAACATGATCATCATCATCATCACTATTATAATTATTATTATATTTAAAATTACCATAAATATTTTTAGAATCTTAATCTTTATCTTCCTATTCATAATTATAATCATCATAATGATTAGCATTTTCATTGTGATCATAATCATTACAAGCATTAACACATCGTTGTTTTTATTATCTATATTATCATTACTGTTATCATTACAAATTGTATAATTGATATCATTATGATTATTATTATAATGATATTTATGATCATTGATCTCATTATCATCATCCTCATAAGCATCATCAAGATATTCATCAATACACTTATCATAATAATTATTATATTCATCCTTATCATTAACAATATCTTTATTATCAGCATTATTATTACCATCGTTCTAATCTCGTTTACTATCATCATCATTATTATCATTATCATTATTATTAACATCATCATAATTATTATCATCATTATCATGATCATTGTCATCATTATCATCATAATCGTCATAATTATCATCATCATGATGATATATATAATCTTGATTATCATTGTCATCATTATTATTGTCATAATCATGATTATCATCGATAATATCTTTATCACGATCATCATTATCATCGTCATCACCATCATAACCTGGATAATAGTCATGATCATCATGATTATGTTAATCATCATTTTTATCGATTTTTTTTATTTTTAACATACATATCATCATCATCATCATTTTTATCGTTACAATTATCTACAACATTATAATTATTGACATTATTATCATTTTTATCATCGTAATCATATTTATTATCATAATATTATTTGCGATTATTATCATAACCATCAGATTTATTACGATTATCATAATAATTATCAGACTAATCATCTTCCCCATCTTGACTATTGATTTTATTATAATTGTAATCATCATCATCTTATTTTACATTTTTATTATTACTATCATCTCCACCATCTATATTAAGATCATTAACACCATAATTGTCAATGTTATTATCATTATTGTCGTCATAATTATCATTATTAGCATCATTATTAACTTTATTATCACTTCTTACATTTTCATTATCATCATCAATATTATCGTTATAGAAGTCAAAATTATGATCATTATAATTTTAAAGATCATCTTTACCATCATCAAAATCATTAGCATTGTCATAACCATTATCCTGGATGATTATCATCATAAGTAATATCATTAGTATGCTTATAATCATTATAATCCACAATATCTTAATTATGTCCATCATCATTGTGGTCGAAATCATTATTATCACGTTACTAATATCATTATCATGGTTAGCATTACCAATATCATCATTAATATTACAACTATTAACACATCCTTGTCATAATTATCTACATTATCATAATAATTATCATCATCGACATCACCATCATAATAATCATTATAATCATGGTCATCATTTCATTTTTTATTGTAATAGTAATCTGCATCATAATCATGAGCATCGTCTCCATCTTTACCATTATTTTTATCAATTTTATTATTATTCACATCATCATTCTCAATCTTTTTGTCTTTATCGTAATTATTATCAACATCATTATCTTTATAGACAACGTTATTATCATAATGGTAATCAAAATTATTAATATATACATATGTATAATATTTATTATCATCATTATAATCATTATTTTTATTATTATCATTTTTATACTCATTATCTGCACCATCATAATCAGCATTATCATCATCAAAAACCTTTTTATCTTCAAAATAAGACTCAATTACATCATCATCAATAATCATCATCATCATTATTATTATCATCATCATTCTTTGTATCATTATTGATATTGTTATTACAGGATTATTAATACATCATCATTATTATTATCAGTATAATTAACATCGAAGTTACCATCATTTTTTTGATCATCATTTTGATGATTAACATCAATATTACCGTCATCATGTATAATCACCATCATCATCCGTATCATTATTCTGAACATCATTATGATTACAAGAATCGTCAGCATCATCATTATTATGATTATTATTATTAGATTACTCTTTAATTTTATCTTTATCATCATCATCATTATTAGACTTATATTACCATCATTATCATAATCATCAACATCACAATTAAATCACCATAAACCTAATAATTATAATCATTAACATCATAATTACTTCACGATTATCATCATAATCATCATCATCGGCCTTATAATAAAGATTATCATAAAAATCATTAACATCATTAATATCATTATAATGAACATAAATTTCATCATAATATACATCGTCTTTATTATCAACATCATGATCAATATTATAATCAGTATCATTGGTATCAAAATCATTATCATCACTACGATCACTATTTTTATCATCAGCAACAACATTCCGATTATAATGATTATTCTTAAAACCATTTTTATACTTAAAATAATATACATTAAAATTATCATCGTTACTATCATACTTATCGTCATTATGATCATCATTACCATCATCATCATTAAAATCGTTTTCATCATTATCATCATCATGATCATCATAATTTGCGTTATAATCATTGGCATCCTCATCATCTTTATCATTATTTTTATTAATGTTATTATTTTTAACATTATCATCATCATTATTCTAGTCCATACTGTTACTATCATCTACAGAATTATCTTTACAGACATCATTATCATCATAATAGTAATTAAAATCATCATCATAATCATGTCTCTGATCATCATTATAATCATTGTCAACATCATTATCATTATCATTGTCATACTTATTATCTGACCTCATTATTATCAATATTGTCATCAAGAAATTTTTTAAATCAATATAAAATTTATGAACATCGTCATTATTTCTATTACACTTAGCACCATTATAATTATTTTCATCATCATTATGATTATTTTCATCATAAGCATTGTATTAATTAAATTTATAATCATTATTAGAATAATCATCATTATTATTATCATCATCATCATCATCATCGTTAGTGTACTCATTTTTATCATCATAATAATAATAATTATTATTCTAATCAGCCTTATCTTTAACATTATCTAATAATTAACACCCGGATCAGTATCAGGATCAATATCATTAGCTGTGATGTCGTTTTCATTAGAACCAACGTTATTATTAACAGCAACAATATCAGGATTATCATTATCACTGAAAAAAATTTTATGACAAAACAAGATTTTCAAAAATTCTCATAATTACTATCATATCAAGCATCATTATGTGCAAAATTATTATTATTTTGACCTATATCATCATTATTATCATTAATATCATTATCATTGCTATTACTATCATAATTAACGATTATTATTACTATAAAGATCATTATTATGCTCATTATGATCAATATCATCATGATAACCATCATCATTATCATTATCGTCATCAATATCATCATCATCATAATCATTATCTCCATCATTGGTATTTTTATTACAATTATCATCATATTATTCTCATCATCATATTATTCTCATCATCATGAAAATTATTCTCGTCATTATCACCATCATCATTATTTTTATTATTATTATTGACATTATCACAATAATCATCTCCATCATAATCATTATCATTATCATCATAATTATCGCCGTAATCATCATCATTATCATTATCATAATCATCATTGTGATCATCATTATTTTCATCATAATTGTCATCATCATAATAATCATCCTTATCATTAGGACCGTCATTTTCATATTCATTATCATTATCATTATTAACAAAATCATCATTATTATCACTACTATTAGCAATTTACTCATAATCATCATCATCATATCACAATCATCATTATTATCTTAATTATCATTATCATCATCAGTATGATCATCATCATACTTATCATTATCATTATTATCGGGATCATCAGCATCGCTATTACCAATATCATCGATAATTATCATCACCAGAACTACCATCTTCATTAACATTGTCATCATTATTATCGTTGGTGTATAAATTTTTATCATTATGATCATCATTATCATCATAATTATTATCATAATAATGATTATTATCCTAATCACTCTTATCTTTTACATCATCTTACTATAAACATCCTAATCAGTATTATGATTAGTATTATTAGCAATGAAATTATTTTCATCAAGACCATCCTTATGATTATCAGCAACAACATCACAATCACCATAATTATCATTAAAAAAAATTTTATGATCAAAATAACATTTTTGAAAATTCTCATCTTTACTTTTACATTAAGCATCATTATCTGCATAATCATTATTATTGTTATCATCAATATCATTTTTATTATCATAAAGTTCTACAGCATCGCTATAACTATCATCATTGACGATTATGATTATTACAAATATCTTTATCATGCTTCTTGTGATCATTATCATCATAATAACTATCATCATCATCATCATAATCCTCATTATCATCATCATTATCAACATCATCATCATAATTATCACCATCATTAGCGTTTTTATCACAATAATCATCATCATCATTATTATTCTCGTCATTATTACCATTATCATTATTACTTTCATTATTGACATTGTCACAATTATCATCTTCATCATAAACATCCTCATCATTTTTATAATTATCGTCATTATTATTTTAATTATCATCATCATAATTATCATTGTTAACATCATTATTTTTATCATAATTTTTATCATCATCATTTTCATGATCATTATTATTATTAACAATATCTTCATTTTTATCACTACCATTGCCAATTTACTCATAATCATCATCATCATATCACCATTAACATGATTATCATAATTATCATTATCGTCATTAACATAATCATTAATAGCAATATAATCATAATCAATATGATCGCATCACTATTAGAATCATTATATTTTTCATCGACATCATTATGATTATTATTATCATAATTACAATCATCATCTTTGGCATCGTCACTCTCATCAACGTCATAATCATTATAATTATTATCATCATAAGAATGATCATCATAATCATCATAACTATTATCTTTTTCATCATTTTCATCATCATCACCAACACTTTTATCATCATTTCTATCATTATAGTCATCTCCATCATCAGTAGTATAATCATCATCATTATGATCATTAATACTAACTTTATTATCATTATCATCGATTTAATCATCATAATCATGATCATTATCATTATCATCAACTTTATTATTATTATCCTCCTCATTATTAGTATGATTTTAATCATCATACTCATTATCATCATGATCATCGTCATCATCGTTATTACCCTTATTTTTATCATCGTCATTATCCTTATTATCATCACTATTATTGCCATCATTAGCATTATAATCATAATTGGAATTATCATATTATTAATATTATCATTTTAATTATTTCCAACACAATAATAGTTACTATTATCATTATTATCATCGACCTCGTCACCATCATTAACATCATGATCATAATTATCATTATCATGATGATCATCATTATAATCTTTATAATTATTATTAACATCATCATTATCATCATCATCATCATGGACGTCAATATAATCATCATTATGATCACCATAATCATGAAAGTCATAAGAATTATCATCTTCATCATTATCATCATTATTTTATTAATGTCTTTAATATCTTCAATAATTTTGCCACCTTATGCATTATAATCATTTCATAACGTTATTATCATTATTATCATCATTATCATCATCGTAATCATTATGATCGTTATTATTATCTTCATTATCATCATCATCAATTTCTCATCATTATTATCATCATCATCATCATCATCACCATTATCATTATCATCATCTCCATCAACATTGGAAAAATCATCAATATCATATTCATTATCATTATGATTGATGAGTGACGACTTTGATTGCCAAATTAAAGTATAAAATATATAGAACGCGGCTTCCATACTCGATTCTTCAAACAGAATTATTTTTAAGCGTGTGTTTGTGTGCAGTTACATTGCACCCACACATGCATACGCATTAACTTCATACCAAGCAAGTTCAAGCCTCTGTTGAAATTCCTACTTAGTGTCTCCATTAATAACGAGCGCGAAGTGTAGTGAAGGAAAAATTTGGAAGATATGAGAAAAAGGATGGAATTCGTTTCGTCGTTTATACACGCGTATTAGTGCAAGTGTTAGACGTGTTCGTATGTAGCTAGATCGCTAGCGCGCTACACTGACGAGTCCCAGCTAGCGATCGAGGACGAAACGAATCCCAACCTTTTTCTCATATCTTCCAAATTTTTTCTTCCCTACACTTCGCACTCGTTATTATTGAAGGCACTTAGTATGAATTTTAGCAGAGGCTTGAACTTGCTTGGTATGAAGTCAATGCGTATGCATGTGTGGGTGCAATGTAATTGCACACACACACACGCTTAAAAATAATT
>JAPYYV010003134.1:0-21856 GCA_030522625.1 Copidosoma aretas
CGATACTTTTTAGCCCTTTCTTTATTTAACACTAAAGACCGTTTTATTTTCTCACTCATTGTAAAGAAAAATTAAGAGTTATTACTAACATACAGAACTTATGCAAGATTCTTTCTGCTTGACTCCAAAAAAAAATCTATTTGAATGAGATAAAATTAGGTTATTGAGGTGACCTCGCGAGGGCCTCGACTACGCCCCGTGATGCACCCGATACATACATACATACATACATACATACAAACATACATACATACAAACATACATACATGCATACATACATATATACAAACATACATACATACAAACATACATACAAATATATATATATATATATATATACCTGGTGTCTTCCAAGGGTCTGACCTAGGCCTCTAAGTATTCGTTTTATTTATCAATGATGCAGCACAATAATTATCTTCTGTGCTGCTTCTCATCGACGCCAATAACATTGAATTATTATTAATTTTAAAAACCAATCCGATGCTGCTGACATTCTAAACGATCCTAAGGCATTGTATAGCTGGGTTGTCCGTCAATCTACTAAGTATAAAACTTCTCAAATCCAAGTATTATATTCTTATAGATACTCTGCATGTGTTGCCTATCTCGTTTGACTATATACTCTCTAGGGTTTAACGAGTAAAATCAAATTTCAATAAAATAATATTATTCGTTAATAAGTTGCAAGTCGGAAAATTATTGTTATAAGTAGGCGACATTTCGCTGATTGAACTTTAGAGGGTATTCTATTGACCATGTGAATCTTGGGCAGGTGGTTTAGATGTCAGACCCGAACATCACTTTTACAATATCTCAATTTTTTTCATAGCATATCACTGCAATCCCTTGTAGCTCTACCATAGTTCTGGGTTTCATGTGCAACAGGAAATTTGTTAAATGTATTATAGCATCCTTTATTCATTACCATGCTACTCTCAATTTAACCATTATATGGTTAGTTTTTATGGCTGGTAATTTCAACGTTTGAAAAGTGTGCAACATGAACTTCTGTGTATATTATGTCTAAGATCACGAGCTGGTATATCGTTCTGTGGTTGTGATTATTATTCGTACAACCAACATTGTCCACTAGCATTTTAAAATTTTTTATATCGTACTATTTCAATTCAGCGGCAGACTTATTTGCATGCGTCTGAAAATAATTAAACCATTATAATTCTGAGCATATTTTGCAAATAATCCATCGAGTTCGTAAAAATACATTTGAACAAGTAAATAAGTAAATTGAAAGTTTAGTTTCGAGTACTCGTCTTCATATATAAGATTCTTAATGATTAATCCACTTCTACTACCAGATCAACATACATTCGGATGAAAAATGCCAGCTTTCAAATAAGTGTACTACGATCGGCCTGCACCGAGCAATAAAATAATTGACCAATAAACCAATACATATTGTACCTATGAGTTTTCCGGAACGCAACAAAGCCCGAATCCAAGGTGGTGGTAGACATGTGCCAATATAATCGGCCGGCAGCATGTTCCGCATCAGTCAAAGTCCTGCCTGCTGGGCGTGTTAAATATTATACTTGCCACAGTCCATACATATATCATATAAGCCCATACACAGTAGCCCATCGTATGTTCGTATATATTATACGTATGCAAGATGGATTTTTATTCACTCGATTCTGACATAATAAAGCCCCGGGAAAAACACCGAGCGAGCTCCTGTACATATATATAAATTGAATTCCACGCAAACACGAACATGGGGCTTAATTTTTCTCTCTCCCTGCTCAGCCCGGCTCCCGCGCCGATGCGTCCCGATCGAAAAATCTCTCTTTTCGCTTTTCCGGTAATGACCGCAATATTTCACGGCTCAGGCGTGCCTCGCCGGCAACAAAGGAGCCTCGCCAGCGCGACACCCGAACAGGAGGGCTGCAGGAGCCCAGACACTCTATTAATACGTTCATCTGTCAAATTCACGCAATGCCCGCTTCTGTCGATTCCGCGCTGTCCCGGGTATAATGGCCGGATTGACCCTCCACCGCCTACCCCTCCGATATACCGCGGGACGTTACAAATGATCTTATTTATATTCAGAGGTGCTCGAGGAGAGTGTGATCTATGGTGTCTTGCTCGCTCTCTCTCTCTCTCTCTCTCTCTCTCTGTTTCTGCGTATACGTACATACTATACTACTGCGTCGTGGCGAGCTGACGATGTGTTTTCACGCCCAAACGCCCCGCGGACGGATCCAGTGTACATGCGTATATACTTACACACGAATACGCACCGCTTAGCCTCTTGCGATTTCTGCCGAGTCACGAGAACCGCTGTCACTTGTCTCCTCCTCTCTGCTCCCTCCAACCACGCTCGCGCGAGGCTCATCTTTGGTAACAAGTGCGCTCGATCTCCCGGTCTCTTTAGCCTTTCTTAAAATAAGCCATATGGACGAGCCCTCGTATAGGTCGAAGCGATAAAAAATCAGATTCGCTACCGATGATGATTCGATCTGAGATCTGTGTGCACGCGGACGAACGGCCATTTGTAACATGGTTGCGCCTGGTTTCTATGAATATCAATACGAGACTCGGGATGACGGAGAATTTGATTTGGTATTCATACATGCACACTGACAATTTGCATTGAAAAGTATGTATGCGGAGCTGATGAAAGTTGCCTGGCACCGAGAAATTACAACAATCACAAATCATCGGATTCGAACGCGTATTCTTATCAAATAGTGCGACTGAACGTTCAGACGTCATGGTTTTTTGCGAACTGTCTTCTTTTTGGCAACCAAAATCAACAAACTTCGTAACAACGTGACATGACAACGCTTGTTCAGATTTCTCTTATTTCACAATTCGTAAAAGACAGAAAATACACACTGATTAAACACAAAAATATCGGATTCATCCATAGCAAAGAATTGGCTACGTCAACAATGAACATTATTATAACTTATTTTTCCACCTTCTAACCTCAAAATAGCACCTTTGCCGCTTGATTTTGGCTCTTAGGTGGAAAAATAGATTCCGCAACTCGATCGTAAAGGCTTTTTCAAACCACTCGGTCCGCAAATCTAAGCCTTTCCAAACTCGTACGTAATCTACTATTTACATTGTAAATGAATGGGAAAAAAAATCGTCGTTGTGTTCTCAAAAATCAGTGTCTCTCAGAAAACACCGCCCCCCCCCCCCCTTTCCTCCCATCACTCAAACGTATATGTAGCATATGCCGAACTTTTTCACAAACATTGTGACTCATGTTGCCATTGCGGAGCCAGAATGCGATTCAAAGCGATACGCGTAAAATGATCCTGCCGATCGGATTTATGTTTCGTTTTCGCTGCCGCATATGCTTGTAGGTACGCATGGAAGTAGCACAATCCGCTTCTCGTCGGGGTACACAATATACACTGTGAGCAGTTGATTCGAACGTCACCAGATGAAAGGGATCATCGATCTGCGCTCGCGTGGGCACAATAAGCGGGGTAGGGGGCATACATTGTGGCTGTGAGTGGAGTTTTTGCACGCAAAACGCACATAGAATGTAAAACGCATTGTCGTAGAGTATAATGAACGGCGAGGCGTGATTCAGTGGATGTGTCGCGCAATCGATTCCGCGGAACGATGGGTATCGGACATTTGAATGAATGAATTCATGGAAGGTTTGTGAGGTGACGAACATTTCAATGGTTTCACGGACTTCCAAAGATTTCATATTTCTGTATCTTGGTTACTCCCGGTATTTCTTCTTCTTTTCACTCTTCTTTGAATTATAGTAATGAATCGTCATGAGTCCATCTTTTATTATTAATTAATTGTGTCAATATTTCAAGAACAGTCTTTCCTGAATCGATGTAACAGTACGGAAATCGTACAAATAGGTAAAAATAGACCTTATTTCTTTACAGTAACATTGATCCAAAAAACGCTGTAATAATATAGTAATGCAGCAACTTTCACAGCAATATTGCTGTAATAAAATATCTATAAAATTCAACGCTCTAGAAACGTTACTGCTACATTTAAATTAAATATTGACACTGTTACTATTTAAAACCTTACAATTTTAGCTAGTGATTTTTAGTTGCTGGTATTTCGTTGAATAAACGAAGAAACTGTTCTAGATTACTTGACATAAGAGTCTTGTAATCATAAGGTACTAAGCACGAGGTGGTTGCCATATTAGAGGCCATTTTCTTCCCGCCGTTTTGAACGGATAGGGAAGGCACGCAGTGTTCTTAATATTATCCTGCACATGGAATTTCGCCACGAAGAAGTGTCCGTATAATATTTGTTTATTGGTTGCTAAGGATGTTTCCTGATTTGTGAAAAATCTTTGAGCATGTTTGAAAGTTCTTTCTGAGCAATTAAAACGCTGCAGGTTTTCGTTTTGAAACCCAACCGTAAGGTTTAAACAAACCCTTCAATTACAGTTCTCTCCCGCTCAGTACTTTTTTATCGTTCCATGATATATGAGTGAATAAGAGACACAATAATTATAAGTCATTTCAACGATACTGCGGCAAGTTTAAGATCTAACCATCCATTCAAACACATGGTTTCATTAGTTTCATCATTACCGCTTATCTCTGCATTTCAAATAAAAACCTCTCCGACCTGATTTGAAAAATATAAATTAATTTCAAGTTCATACCGATAAATCGATCAAAACCTAATCCGGACAACTTAAAACATCACCCGAGGATCGACAAACGAATCATCCATCACACCACCAAAATCAATCACGTCAACGCTCCACAACGCTGCAGCGCATCCCGCAAGCCTCGCAACGCTCTCTTACGCATCCATTTACCCATCGTTGGGAACTTGTAACCGACGATTTTCCATCAGGGCTCCCCTCCTTTCCCTCCGCTCCGGCCTCGTTAGCCGATCAGCCGAGCGCTGCACCATCCTCGCGTTCGGCGCCGATGATTTTCCAACAAAAGATATACCCCGCAGCCAATGCTCGCCTCCCTGCGCACGGTACGCACGCGTCACGCTCCGATCGTCCCGTGGTTGAAAAAAAAAGGACGGATTCTCGCCCCTTTTTTTTCCAACTCGCGAAGTTTTGTACGAGCGCGGGGCCAGGAAGCAGAAAGTATATACACGGCGAGACCGCTGCCGGCACAATGGACGAGTTTCCCGGGGACGCGAGCCGGCCTGTATATACATGCGCGACCAACGGCGCGCGCCGAGCGGGAGGAGCAAAACGGCGAAGCGCAACGGCCGGTGAGCCGGGACGCGCGGAACTTTTTTCACACTCGGCGATCGTCGTTATTGTAGCGCGCCGGAGGAGCAGAAACGGGGCGCGACCCGCTTCGCGGCGCAGCGCTCTCGCGGTAATGGAGTGCAATACTGCTGGGCTGAACAATAAGAGCGACGCGCGCGCAGGACTGGACGCTTGTTCACGGCTCGGCGCGGAGAGCGTGGCCAAGTTTGCGGGTGGACTTTTATTTTCTTTTCTTTTTTTTTCGCGGTCAGTGATGGACGAGGCCGCGGAGATTTTCCGCTCCGCGGTCCCCGGGCGGGGAGCCGTTTGTTGGCGGAATACGGTTCGTCGATGGACTCGCCGGGTGTATTGGGCAGGGGGTACGATTTGCAAGCGCTGACGAGGGGATTGAGCAACGCGCGGCGTGCAGGTTGCGGTACGTTGAGTTTCTTGGCAATGGTATGCGCATTGAAACGAAGCCTGCTGTAGGAGAAGTCATCGCACTTTGTCGGCTTGTACAGCTTACTTATTTGATGGGTGGGTTATTTTCGTTTGATGTAAAAAATGTGTATCTGCAAATGATGAGGGTTGCGCGGTTGGGAGAAGCGTATTGATTTTGATACATTGGACAATCCAATGTAATATTTCAGGGATCCCGTAGTCGTTAAGTTAAATTTATCGGTCCAAAAAGTGTAACGTTTACTAAGGTAAGTGCCCCTATAACTGAACAGTACCGGTATAACTGAACACTCGTCACATATTAGCCGATTACATTTTAAATAACGATTGCACGCTAAATTTGTCATATTAGGTACTTTCTTTTAAGACATCTACCTACGAGTATAAAAAGTTCTGCATCAATAAAATTATAGTTAATACAAATAATTGTACTTGGAATATCCTTGCTTGATGCTCGACCGATTAGCATTGCTTTTCTTGAGCCGTCTGCTAAAAAAGACTCAATCTCTTTAAGGCTGTTATAAACATTCTACAATATTTTTATACAAAAAAAGAGAACCAGCAATAATAGCTTGATACATTGTAAAATTATTGAAGAAAATTTATGTTTAGATCCTATAAACTTTTTTATTAATATTGGAGGTGTTTATTTATAGGTACACAGTTTATTTGAGAGTGCACCTATAGTTGACCGCCTGCATTATACCGCACTTCTAACCTATAACTCAAAAACTTTTAACAAAAGTATGTATTTTTATAAATAGTTATTAATATTATTTTTATTCGTTTTACTGCAATCAACTTTATTAATATGCATGTACTTCAAGCGAAAAAATGTTTTTTCTTTCATACATTAAACCCTCTTTCACACAAACAAAGCACGTTTAACTTTAGGTACATCAAAATTTGAACACAGGGGCACCTCAATTCTTGTATGTTCAGTTACAGGTACGGGGAGCTGCATATAAGTATTCGTTTATTTAACCTTAACCTGTCTAATTTATCATTAATTTACGTTTTACTAACATGATCACATCATTGACCATCATAGGGATAAAATAAAACTCATAAAACATAGTTATTTCATTATTTCTACGGCTTGAAAATTCTTAAGGTGCTTAAGTGTTTGGTTATAGGGGCATTTACCCTAGTGCACTTAAATTTTCGTCCACAATATTTGGCGTACCATATGTGTAATTATGTACTGATGATGCTCAGAGACTACTTATGCTGACGTACAGATTCTAAATTATTCTCAAATGTCGTAGAATTTAAGTGATTTCCAAATTATTTTGTAATGGTGTCATTGGCAACCTTTAGCCGTGTAAAAAAAAAGTCTGGCTTTGGTCTGGCAAAAGTCTGGATCATGTCTGCCGAAAGTCTTGCTTGAAGTCTGGCTGAAGTCTGGCTAAGGAGATTATGCCAGACTTTTTAAGTAATAACTTTTCTTTCTCTAATGAAAGTAATTGTTAATAAATTTTTAATTACATTGTTCGTACATGGTATTTTCAAAGTATACGCATTAATAAATAAATATGTAGTGTTGAAAACGCTTACCATTGTAATCTTCCTTATGTCTGCTTACCATTTATCCATTTATTGGTTAAGGAGGAACAAATTTTTATTTCTATATCAATAAAAGATATATGTATGTCCTCAGCCGCACCCAAGCTTTCTATACGCATTTTGGTCACCAGGACACGATTTTTTTGGGTGCAAGTCCGAAAAAGTCAGGAGTTAATTGTTATGGACCCCCCTGCTCGGATGCACATCAGTGGCGAACGCTGTTTTTCCTACCAAGGGTGTACCAGGGTTGCAAAAGTGCCCGAGGTTGGAAAAAATACTATATGCTACTCGGGCACAAACGTACACCCTTCGGGTACTCATATTTATTCTTTGTCCCCAGTGGTGTAATGTACCATTTTTACTGCAAAACTGAAGCATTTTACGAAAAAATTTCAGGAGACTCTTTTTGCTTATAATAAGCCAAATAACCTAAAAAAAATTTTTTGTCGAAAATGTAAAATTTTGTTTATTAGTTTATATAAATTGTTAATAACAATCAACCCCGGACTTTTACAGACTTTGATCCTAAAAAATTTTGTTCAGAAGGTCAAATTACATTAAACTCATGTTTAAAAGCTGATGATAAATCACATATATTTGGAGATTTGCGCGGAATAATGAAAAATTACCAAATCTTATGACTTTTTGATCTTACTATTTGCATCTAATTCGTTTACTTTTTTTAAGTTGTAAAATACTCATTTTACACAAATCATATAAAACCAATAATGTTGTATCGTGTTATAATAACTTTGAACACAAAAGTCTGGCATAGTCTCATCAGCCAGACTTCAGCCAAACTTTGAACAAGACTTTCGGCAGATTTGTTCCAGACTTTTACCAGAACAAAGCCAGACTTTTTTTTACACGGGAGGGCAAGTACATAGTCTATCGTACCTACTTACCTCGATTAAAGTTTTTCATCTTACATCATCATCACTTGCAAGAACAAAATTTTCCTTCAGCAAATCGACATGTAATTAAAAAATGAACAACGGAAAGGTCTCATTCACGAGAAATTTGCAATTTTGCAATTGCACACTTTGTACTTCATGTATACCTATATAGGTATGCTCGAGTGGACAGCTGTTGACAACATGGCGTATACAGGTATACATTAAGTACAAAGTGTGTATCAGCTAAATTGCAAATTTCTCGCCAATGAGACCTTTCTGATGTTCCTTTTTTTATTATGTGACGATTCGATGAAGGAAAATTCGTCCTTAAGTTATCACAACGCAAGATAAGAAACTGTAATTGAGGTAAGCCAGTACCGTAAAATATGGGCATGCCCTTCAGAAGAATAATTGACTCTGTGAATTATTAATTTTTTAACGATGTGAGAAAATTAAGTATGATTTTAATTAGGGCTTCACAATGTTCAATATTTATATCAATATCGTATCGTTATCGAGTCGATATTCAAGATGATACAAGACAATACCGAAGCTGTGCTGTTGATACAATATGTAGATATTCCGAACTCGATACTCTTGATACTATCATTTCTATCGAAAGTGAGTGTTTGATACTCACATACTTTATGTACACTGAGGAGATTGTTGAAGTTCATAATATCATTTTATAAAAGTATAAATACTACAATTATGTTAACAGTATTTCACAAATACAGTTTTTTAATTTAGATTTTGACCATAAATTGATGCACATCAGTGCTTGAAAAGATTCAGTATAAAGAGAGTATCTAAAAGAATTCATACAAGCACTCCAATTGAGTCTTTCCGATGGATCCGATGATGACAAAGTATGTCCGGAGCCATTTTGGATGACTAAGGATACATATTTTCATTAATTTCCCACAATAGTAAAATATCAGTTTCTGGATAGTGCTCGATCAGTGTTTTTGTACATATTTGAACGTATTAATGAGTAAACACACGGTTATAGTGATACATTTTGAAAATTCTGTCAATAATCATCAAGACAAGACGATACCGTCGAAAACGAGGTCGAAAACTATTGAGTCGACATCGATACGATATTCATATTTTTCAATATTTTTCACAAAAAACAAAATTCAGCAAACAGCCCTAAACAAAATATGATCGACCAGAACTCGCGGAGTGGAAAACACGAAGCTTATCAGATCGCGAACTATTAATTATGAAGCAAGAGCGAAGGAGAGCGAGCACGTGCTTGTAAAAAGTAGTACGCACAAAAGCGGCGAGCAGGGGAGTAGGAGGGGAAAGCATTATTTTTGCGTTACACGCGCAGCCGGAGACGCGATGGTTTTCTTCACAGGAGAGCCGCGGGCGAGCGCATCGCATTATCCTTGGATTACATATTATTAAATTATTTGCAAAGCGCGTGCTCGGAGCTGGACCTTTTGTTCTCGATTTCGAAGATTGCCATTTCAGCGCATCCTTCGTTCCTTCTTTCTTCACACGGCAATTGCGCTACACATTCGTATACGCGCGCCCACGAGTGTGTGTGTATGCGTGACGTGCAGTAATAACGTCTTGCGCACGTGCTCTCTCTCTCTCGCTGTCGAGCGGTGCAGGGCTCTTTTTTTCTTCATTCGTTTTCGGATTGTTGCTCTCGCGGTTTTTTTTGCGAAAGCGCGCGCGCGTAAACGCATTGCGCTCACTAATTAGTTACACAAATTCATGCGTCGGGCGGAGCGGCGTGGCGGTGGCCGCGCAATAATGCAGTAATGAAGACATAAGGCGTTGCCTTTACGGCGCGCATCGCCGTCGGGGTCGAGCACTCGTGAAAACGATTCCTCCTTCTCCTCCTCCTTTCCTCTTTTGTTTTGTTGCATTGTTCGCGAGATTTAAAGGTCAGCTTTAAGTGCTCTTGGGTGCGTTGCACGTTTACGCAGGTGTCTGGTAAATAGGGATTTCGGGATTAATGATTGCCATATCGCGCCATGATTAATGGTTTTTGTAGCTGTTTCGGACGAAATGACTGATGCAATGTGGAAAAAATAGTGCATCTGCTTTCTTGCCTTTACCTAGTGTTTTTAAGGAGTAACTTGATTTTCGTACTATTATTATTAACTATTGTTATTGCCACAGTACTATTTCGATGTCGTTATCTCTAGTGTAAGTAAATTCTTAAGTATACTATTAAGTATCTTATATATATGCATCAGCCTTTGTTCTCTTATCAGTGCTTCAGTATTACATCTTTGTCTCTATGTTTCCACTTTTTTCAATGACGTATGTTTTTAGATTTATCAGTCTCTCTATCAAAACAAAGGTAAGTTGTTTTTTTCCTATGAATTTTTGTATCCATTAATTGGTTTTGTATCCAAGTTCCTGTCTTTGCTACTCTATCTAATCATCTGTTTCAGCCTATATGTCTTGGTTTTGTGTTTTTGTAATTATATATACGTACCTCATGCTAATAGTTAGGGTTGCCAGATAGTCAGGATTTGGCTGGAGTTTTCCAACATTTTATGCACACCACAAGTCCTCAATCCATAATAAACGAAATTCTAAATTTTAAAATAATATCCCGACTCCCAAATAATATAAAATCTCCCGAAAAAACATATAATCAAGAAGTTTTATACACATTTTGTGAATTAAATAACACATAAATAGGTGTTGCTCACAGCTTAAAAACTGTTCCGAATGAAATTTTTGCATATAAATTAGCAAAAATGGGAAGAAATAGTAGCACATTATTGACGAAAACTACAATGTACCTCTATTAACCATTAGAGTTCTTGAAGACTATAAGATATTTGGAGTCCTTAAGGACTGTGGTGTCATTAAAGTGTAAAACTACAAATCTCTTTAAATTCCTTATTTAAATGTCTGTAAATAATAACTATGTTTTAAGAGTATCCAACTAATATATATGTCTTTGAAGTCTCTGAATACTATAAGCGTTTGAGTCTTTAAAGACTATATGTGATTTGGAGTCTTTAAAGATGACCGATGTCGTCTTAGCTCCCAAAAGAAAGATGACGTATTATCTATGGTCATGTCGTTTCCTGGGTCATTAAGACGTATGGTCAAGTCGGTCATTAAAATATATGGTCGAGTTGGCTTCCACACATAAAAGTGTCTGATTTGAGCTGATGTAAGAACGAAATACTGCCTAATTTATGTACTCACTCATATATCAGTTTACACAATATTATAGTACTGTATTGTACTTATGAGAACCGATAATTCTTGAAATCAAAATATCATATTATATTGAGTGTACACACAAGTACCGTATTATACTCCGTGGGGTCGATCAGTCTTGAAACCAAAACATTGAATTGTACTTATGTGTGCTATTCGAAATCAGGTTTAAGTCCGTAAGATGGAAACTAAGCTTAGAGTTAGTCGTGCACTCGCTGTCTTAATAACAGTGTCTCTATTGGATTGTGCGATAATGTTATTGTTATCTATCATCATCTTATTCTGTAACGATGGAATGTCTCACCAGTGAACAATGAAAAATTCTCATACGCTTAGATCAATATACTTTTAGTTTCCATAAAGTGTTGCTACCCTAAGCAGCTGCTATTTTCTGGAACTATGTTAGGGGTTTTTCTGTACCAGTAGAAATTTTCGGCTACTATGCTGTACATATAGCCCTACTAGTAGGGGAAAAATCCCTACCATAGTCCCAGAAAATAACAGCTGTGAGGTTAGTAGCATTTCTTCCTGTAAAAATGTTTTTCCGTGCAGTAAGGAGTTGCAAAAGCCTGGATCAAGTGTGACAACAAAATAATAGTTTTTGTTGAAAACGTTAATCTAGCCAGTGTTACTACTCAGTTGAAATGGCCTGGGAGCCAACTTGACCATAGACTTTGATGAGCCAATAATTTTTTTTTGAATAATAAAACATTTGAAGATTACGGATCAATAGGTCACACACTCATTTATGGCTTATGACATCAATAATACATGCAATAATCCTCCTATTTATGAGAGTAGACCGTTAATGTTGGCAGTGGTGAGCTATAGAAATATGATCGCCTATTTTTTTTGCACACAGTATAAAGAATTCCTTGATTTTTCATCTCGATCGTATAAAGATACATTTATTATAGCCTATATTGAGATTACATTTTCATATTTACTGATTATTCTATTTCATATTTACTAATTCCTCTATTTGGGTGCCTGAAAGTTTCGTTCCCCTTCAGAGAACCCGTGAAATTTATTATTTTTGGCCTATCTAGCTTCGCTTAAGTGATATGGCTTTTGTTTTTATTCTTCGGGTTATGTTTTCACGAAATTATTTAAAAATAATGTTTTTACACCTGCAATAATTTTTTAAATGTAATAAATTATTTTGAAATTTTTAACATTTCTATAATAAATATATAGTCAAAAATCAGAATTTAAAGTTATGTCGTCATATCGACCCAACTCTCTTTTTGTCCGTCCAAAAGTCTCGTTTCATTTTTCAAGCGCGTAAAATTTGTTATTTTTGCTCCAGCTTGCTTTTCCTTCTAATTTTTAAGGTTTTGTCATCACGAAACTATTTTAAAATAAATTCTGCATTTCTACAATGATATTCTAAACATTCTAGGAATTTGTTATCAATTCGTAAACTTGCTGTAATAAAGATATAGTCAAGAATCAGCTATTTAGGACATGTTGCCATATAACCTACCTCATTTTGTGCACCTAAAAGTCTCGTTCCCCTTCGGAAAACCCACAAAAATTATTTTTAAGGCCTATCTAGTTTCCCCTCAGTGATATAACTTTAGTTCAATTTTTTCAGGTTATGCTTTTACGAAATAATTTTAAAATCCTAAGGCAAAAATTGAGGTTATTTTTTTATATTTACGAACCTCTCTATTTATGCCCCTCAAAACCTCAGAGTTCCGTTTCCTTTCAGGATACATGCGAAAAATGTTATTTTTGCTTATCTCAATTCACTCTAGTTACATGCCTTTTTATTTATTCTTTTACATTGTGTTATCACAAAATCATTTGAAAAAAACAAGTAACTTTCCAACTATGCGAAAATTATTCATCAAGTTTTAAACGCAATTCAATAAAGTTATAGAAAAAAGGCAGAAATTGAGTTTAAGTTTCCATATTAACCAACCTCTCCATGTGTGCGCCGTGATGTTTCTTTGCGTTGAGAAAACCCATAATAATTGTTAATTCGACATATCCTACTTTCTCTTTCAGATATTGCGTTTTTGCTTAATGATTAAGTTATGTTATTTTAAATATCATTTGAAATCATTTTTGCATGCCTGCACTTATGTCCTAAGCGAAGTAATAACACAGTGGAAGCTCGCTGATTACTTACAATTAGAAATTCGGATCATTAAGATTTTTGTAGGTTAATACGATATAATCATACAGTAGATGAAAAATTTTAGTTAGTTTGGAAATAGCCCTATGTGTTATTCTATGCTATAATTAACCTACCTATTAAGTTTCGTTAAAAGAGTTTTCTAGTAAAATATTTAAAATATGTGCTATATAGCGGTGATAGACTACCTTAAGATCGATAAGATCGGAAGGAAGAATAAATCAAAATATTATGAATTTCTGTATTAGTCTTTAAAAGTAAAGTGTTTCCCAAGAATCTATAATAATTATTACTTTGAGATTTTTTCAAATAATGATAAGTTTGTGTTCTATGTAACTCTAAAAAGAAACTTTATCTCCAATCACACCAATTTTTTATACCTGCGTTATTTTATTTTTACATTTCTTGATTTTGTTATATTTCAAAAATAAAGTGTCAGAGATTACAAAATTTGAGGTAGTATTAAGACAGTTTATAGTGCATGCCATACTGAACTGTAGCATATGAATAATATATGCTTTCTTTGCTGAACAGCTTTTATTCTTTGTCTCAATTATCTGCACGACAGTTCAACTTTGGAACGCTCATACTCGAAAACTGTTCTGAATACTAGTACTTTTTTTTAGTTTTTTCAATGAAGAAATAGTCTAAAAAGATTAAAATCTAAAATATATTTTTTTTTGCTGCATAATTGATTTTTATTGAGAAAATCGTAATTCCAAAATCAATAAAATAAAAATAAAAATATTATCAAAATAAAATCAATGAAATCAAAGTAAAAAAATAATTGTCCTTTAATAAAATATTTTTTAAAACCTTGGTAAGCTACATAACCATAGTATCAATATTCAATCGCTACAGGCACAAGAAAATCATCATTTTCATCTCTAAATAATAAAAGTCTGTCGATGAATTCCCAAGATATGATTTATTTTTCACTAAGTTATAGTATTTCTTTCATTAAATGAAAAAAATTTGTCGATGGATTTCCACGATATGATTTATTGTTCACAAAAATCATATTTCATTTACAAGAAATTAATGAAATGGCGTCGAAAATTAATGAAAAATATGGTATAAAGCTATTTTAATTCTCTATGAGATATAACTATTTCTGGAACCGAATTACAAAATTTTCGCACACAAAATAACAAAACAGTGGTTTTTGTACGGTATTGGAAAGGCCTTAATTTGCCAACTGAGAGGTTTACGGTACGCGCCATAGGCAAAGGACGTAACGAGGTTCGTAAAGAAGCCTTTACGATCGAGTTACGAATGCTATTTTTACTACCGAGGGTGTATCAGGGTTCCAAAAAAGCCAGAGGTAGGAAAAAGCGTTTTGTGAACATTAAAAATCGTTGTAATAACCTTAATGAGCTAGAAAACTTGAATTATTTTACTGAATCAAAGTGAGGATATGTTATAGAAAAATAACCATTTCAAGCCCTGGATTATCGAAATTATTCACAGAGTTTCTGAGATGCAACTGATAATTCAACAATATTTTAGTATTTCCTTCATTAAAACGAAACAAAATAACGTAGAGAGATAATTTAAGATGAAAAATAATGCTATTTTATTGATTTATGGGATATTATTATTTAGGAAATCAAATCAAAATTTATTTTCCCCAAAAATATCAAAAAATCGCTTAGTGGACTTCAAAAATCGTTACAACAACCTTTATAATGTATGAGAGTTGAATTTTGTTTAGCCCCAATGTAGGCATAGAACCAAACATTTTGAGCCCTTAAAATCGATCGTAGGGTTTCTGCGATATTACTGATTACACACGTACATACACATCCACACATACACACACACACACATACATACACTGTATTAACGAAAAATAATAATAAAATCTTCAGCTTGGTAACCTGACAGTAATTCTGTTGCAGTTGAGAGCACTCCACACACACGTACGCACACATGCGCGCACACACACACACACACAGAGAGATGGAAATTTTTGCCAGAATACTGTTCTTTGATTTTAAGCATCAGAATACATATTTATAACATGTCATCTCGATGTGTGATTTTTTTGTCCATTACAAAGCTTCCTCAACGAGGAAGCAATATACTGCTAGACATTTTAAATTACTCGTGACGTGAAACACATGTCAAATATTTTAGCTGTTACGAAAAGAACTGACGAACGAAAAAACATACAAAAGGGTTTGTTACAAAATAGTGTATTACGCCCCTAGGGAGGGAATGTAAAGAATGCTCCAGATCGCACGTGTATTGGCAAACGTGGGATCTGAACATTCTTCATTACCTCCCGTCGTGCGTATACGATTTTTCGCGTCCTATGAATGTATACTTTACACGTCACTAGCACGAAAAAATTCTTCTGATAACGTACTCTTTTCTCGTTTATAAAAACTGACAGAGATAGAAGGCGTTAAAGTTGCTTTATCAACTTAATAACGCCATAGGATATCATCAGTGTAAGCTTTACCTTCATACTAACTGAATTATCGGAAAAATAATACTCTTAAGTTGTTTTTGATGGTTCGAATATGATAACAATGTTTTGGAAGAAAAATCTTCTTTTTTTTACAGTATTTTCTTACTTGTATTGATTCTAACTCCATCTATAACCCCTTACCCTAATCCCCGCCATAACTTATAGCCCCTGTCCTATCTTCCCCAACTATTATGCCGTCTCTTCCCACTTCTCGATCCCATACTTCCACAACTAGTCCTGTACCTACTCATAGCGTCCACAGATCCTACCCTCGGCTCGTCCTGTAGTGCAGAATTAGCCGCGAGACTTGCGAACAAATCCCAGCCGGAAACAACTCTGAAAATATTTCCTAGTTGACCTGACCGGAATTCGAACCTGCACCTCGCTTGAGTAGTCGTACCTCAGACTACGACTGTTAGTATAGAAATATCTTTGTTAGATTTAGCAAAAAAAATGCAAAAGTTAGCAAAAACAGTTTTTTGCTTTTTCAAGGAAAAGTTATAGTCGCACGGTAAAAATGGGTCAGGTAAAAAAAGATTTATAAAGTATGCGTATTTTATTGACTATTCTTATACTTTTTCAGAAGTTTGTACCGTAAATTTCCTAACTGAGAATTAAAATGTGATTTTAAAATGTACATAATATTATATTTATGTAATTATCAGCGATAATTGACTTACTACTCTAAGAAGAAGAGCCATAGTGCATAACGACAGTTGGGAGGAATCGGGTACCATTTCAGATCCGCTCTAGGAAAGGTAACATCGGGAATACCCCTGAAAAGTTTCAGGTCTTACAATTGTAATAAACCGATATTACAAGTGATTTTGTTAAAAAAGTGTACGACCTACAATAATTGAGTAGTGCGACGCATCGCGTATACTTTTTTCCACCAACTCACTCGTAATATCCATACAATATAATATTAGGATCCAAAACTTTGCATGGATATTCTTGAGTGGAGCAAATTTCCCTGTACATGTTTTCTAACAGTAAACAATAAACGGCTTTGTTTAATCACAAACATGCTCTTCCGAAATAGCACCTTTTTAGCGCAAATCCAAAACAGCACCTTTCTTAGCGAAAATCCGAAATAACACACTTCTTAGCGCGAATCCAAAATGGAACCTTTCTGAGCGTAAATTCAAAATGTCACCTTTCTTTGTGCAAAGCCAAATTGGTTCCCTGCTCCACAACGGCACCGGTCCGAAATAGCACCTTCTTCCTCCCAGGCTAAGATATAAAAAAAAATTTTCTGCTTGAAATTTATTATATTTTTCTTAATATTTCAAAACATTACCTACCTAACAATTCTAAAACTTATGACAGATTTTTCGATGATGTTTATATAACTAACTATCAGGATACGGCATTTTCACACAATAGCTATTATTAACATTTCTTGCTTTGAACATGAATACATGAGAAACTGCTGTCAAAAATGTAAACCGTAAGGTATGCTTAACCAATGTTTATTTAATAAACTTAGATTATAGTAATTTTATACATTCAAAAATATTTCAAGTGTTTCGTAGAGCATTAGCTAAGCCAAAAATAAACAATGCAATATACATTTTTTCTTTACTTCAGGATATACATTTTCTTACAATGTTATTTAACAAAGACAAATCATTTAAAACTCAAAGTTGTCCAGCGGGAGGAGTTAAGAGGTCGAGTGCGATTTTTTGTATGAATGAGAACCCGCTGATTCCAACAGTATCCTTATTTACCCCCTTAGCCATAGAAAATTTGGAGCTATGTCGTCTCAAAGTTTACACATACACAGCCTCTTATGGAGTAATGTGAAAACATCGCAATTTTCTAACCGTTATCAAAGAGTTGCACACCAAGACACAAACTATTTTGAAGAGAAAAACCTCAGCTTTCAGATGGAAGCTCGCAAAATATCGGTATCCGTGAAAAAATTCGAGATATTTCGTGGCGTATTGGTCGAGTCGTACTATTATCATTTTTTTACCATACAGCTATACATGCATAATATATGATGCTCGCATGATGTATATGTATATACAGCAGTAAGCAACAGTGGTACCAACTAACTCAATCATTTTCGGGTTGGTACCAGTTCGCGCTGGAGCCCCCTTGATGGTAACATATCGTAAATGAGCAATAAAAAAACCATAAAAATATTGTATCCAAAATTGATTTTTTATAAATCACGTTTATATGCCGTACAAAGAATTTTGATAAAGAATTGAACATAAAATGCTGTAACACTTAATTTCTGATCATATAATATTGTTTATCAAAAAACATAATACGAACAATTTGATTTAATTTTGATAAGTGCAATATTTTAGAATTTTCTGCATAAATAATTCAAATTATTAAGGAAATTATTAAAAGAAATTTTGTAATAGTAAAATGAGGGTTGTATTAAAAAAAGGAACATATTTTATTGAGCATCTGTATGTCCAAATACAACTACCGTCATCCCGTCATCCAGCACTATCTTACGATAGTTTTTGTACGAAATGGAAACCAAAGTATTACGCTGAGTTTATATTATAGATGACGTCATTTGTTGACTTGTTATTACAATCTAAGCATGCCTTATTCTATACTTTAAAAATAATCCATTCTGAAAGTTAGTGAAAATTCGTACTAAAGGTCAAGATTTTTTTATAGGGAACTATACACTTAATATATACCAGACTAATAGCAACTAGATATTTTTTTTTCCATCCCTTAGGCGGAAGTTTGCAGTTCCACGATTAGGTTAGGCTAGAAGAAGAAGTACTTTTACCCACACCTTAGTGGAACAGCGGAACTACAAACTTTCACCCAAAGGATGAAAAAAAACACTATTTCTTACATGGAGGGGGAACGGAACGCCCTTACGAACGTGACTGTGTCATATGACGTTCGTGCGGAAGTTCCGTTTCCCCTCTTTATAAGAAAATCTAATATTTCGTGGTAGAAATGAGGTTTGATAAATTACACAAGATGTAGGAATTATTCATAAAATTTATTTGTTATATAATTTTCAGAGTGCTACAATATGAATATATGTCATTCATATATATATTTCAAAAATAAATGATTAACAGTATAGTATTTACGTTTAACGTCTACTATTCCTCCTTCTTTTTTTTTTCAGGTTTCAATCCTTTTTCCAGCACACATTTCTGAAGAGCTCCACCAACTTCGCAGTCAGATAGTTTGTTAGCTGCAATTTAATTTTGAGATGTCAAAGAATGTTTCAAATAAATACCGTGCCAATAAATAAAACGAATGATAAAACGGAATATCTTGGTCAAATATCTCGGACAAAATTTTAATGTAGTGATAAAGAAAAGTTGACAAAGTTGATTTTTACAATTGAGTTTGACAATTTTTATTTGATTCTTACCTTCATCAGCGCAGTTTTTGGCAGCCTCTTTTTTAGCTTCATCCAACTCCTTGCGTTTCGATAGCTTTTCAATCAATTTTTCTGTATTTACTTTCCCATCAACAATCTAAAAAATATAGCTATTATTATTTAATTCTATTCTGCACAGTAAGATTTTGTGACACGTACGACTTCCTTTTTCTTGAATACACAAGTAAATACGCATTGAACTTTAGGATCATCTAAATTCGGCTTCTCTCCTTTTTTTATTTCTATAACAAAAGTATTAAAGTACAGTAGAACCTTACGTACTAACAAAAATTGAAATAAAGATAGATAAAAATACAACCATCAGTTATGCCTGCTTCCTTCTTGCATTCATCAAAGTAATTTGAACGAGCTTGAGATGGATTAAAAACCTTGTAAATGAAAAAATTGTGTTTAATGCGTGCTTTTCATTGTCATTTCAGTATTAAAAAATCAAATGAATTTTCAACTTAACGTAACTTTTTAATACGAACGGAACAACTATAATTTTATTGAATTGTCAAATGTATTAAGTAATCTTAAATGTTCGAATAGTTTTCTTTGTTCTAAATGGTCAAAGTTGACTTACCGCAATAAGGAGAACAGCAATGGTGCAAATGAAAATCTTCATTTTGGATGTTACTTGCAGCAGTAATTTTTGTTATACAGATATGTTGGAAATGTTGCTAATACTGAAAGTGATTCTCTATTTATATCTTTGAATATTTACGTAACAAACGAACAAGATGTCACTCCTTCACGTGATGATTACATAATTTTGCTTCCTCATAGAGGAAGCTTTGTAATGGGCGAAAAATTATGTATCGAGATAACATGCTAGAAACATGTTTTCTGATTTCAGATTCGAAATACAATACATTGGTAAAAATGTCCATCTCTCTCTCCCCCCCCCTCTCTCTCTCTCTCTCTCTCTCTTTCTCTCTCTCTCTCTCTCTCTCTCTCTGTGTGTGTGTGTGTGTGTGTGTGTGTGTGTGTGTGTGTGTGTGTGTGTGTGTGTGTGTATGTAATCAGTCATATCTCCCGATCAGGGCTGCCAGTAATTCTATCACTTCTGGCAGCCCTGCTCACGATTCTCTAGAGTGAGTATGTATATGATCAGTAATATCTTAGGTTTTTTTCAACCGATTTTGACTAAACTGGAAAAAAATTAGTGAATATCTTGAGCATATTATTTTAAAGTAAAGGTTTGATGATGCAAGTGAAAAATTGTATTTTAAATGAGTAAGGAAGTTTTATGCTTATGAATTGGCCGTTGTTTTTTCCTTTACAATCACAAACATGAGGAAATCTTTTTAAAAATGTAAAACACTTTATTTCCTGTCGAAGCCACCATTATTTCAATAAACAAGTACTATATACACTAGTTAAAATAGTATTTTTATGTATTCAATATTACATCTTACGTAAAGCTCATAATATATATATTTTAAATGTTCCATAATACAGTCACCAAAAATATAAATGTACAATGAAATGGAATATTTTCTGTCTACCCGAAGCTGTCAATTTTAGCTGCCGTACATAGGAAGTTTTTAGTCAATCAAAAAATAAATTTACGTAATAATATGTTAGAAATGGTTTTATGGCGCAGGTGATCGAAATAAGTCATTTGTAGAATACTTATATATTAGAAACTGTCTATATTTCTAGTGAAAATCTTTCAATTCGATTTTCTTAATAGTTATATCTCATTGAGCTAAAATAGCTTCATTTCTATTTTAAATCATCTTCCTACGTTATTTAGTTTTTTTTTTATCAAATAAATACTGAAATATTTTTGAAAAATCAGTCATATCTGCGACTGATTTCAATGATCTAGGGCTCAAAATATTTGTTTTTACATCTTTATCGTTTTTGAAAAATAATTATAGTGTCATACCTTATTAAGGTTGTTATGTCGATTTTCGATGTTTAAAAATTGGTTTTTTGCTATTTTTCTGATAAAAAATGTCAATATGATTCCCTTTATAGGTTTGTCTCATAGAGAATGAAAATAACTTTATTCTTCATTTTGAATCATTTTTCTACGTCATTTCAATTATTGTTATGAGAGAAATATTGTTGAACTATAAGTCATATCTCGTGAAACCTATCGATATATATTAATTATTCAGGGATAAACATGTTTATTTTCTTATTCTCAATGCAGATAAATAATAAAAATATTGTTACATACCCTGTTTAGATTTAACACGATTTTGTTAATTAAAAATACAAGTTTTTTATATTTTTTTGTTCGAAAAAATCATTATTCTTATTTCTATGTGTATTATTGAAACCTTTTATTCATCCTCAAAACATTTTTAATAAATTTTCCCAAGAATTTTTTAAAAATATTTAAATTGTGAAAAATTGTACTTACTATCATATTATACAAACTATTGTACAATGTCTATTATGATGTATGGGGTAAACGTGGGTGTTATTATCACTACAAAAATTAATGCAGCGGCATTGCAATGGTATGGAGATAAAATAATCGACAAGACATATATATGCTAGTGGGGCTTCGCCCCCTGCACAC
>JAPYYV010003135.1:0-18960 GCA_030522625.1 Copidosoma aretas
CAAATTCCTCACCTGATTTTCTTAGTAATAAGGCTTATTTGTATGCTAAGACCATAACCCAGAAGAATGTAAGTCCCTCAGAGGTGTAATAATGTGTTATATACAGGTTATTACGTATATATATAAAAAATGTGTTCAGAGGGTCCAAGAAATTATAAAAATTAAGCGTTTCTCAAATTCCTCACCTGATTTTCTTAGTATTAAGGCTTATTTGTATGCTTAGACCATAACCCTGAAGAATGTAAGTCCTTAAGATGTGTCTTATGACTAACTGATATAGTGGATCAGCTCAGACGAATAACGATTGGCTTACATAACAACAATTTGTAACTTTATATACTGAATTGTTCTTTCTGCTATTTAATAACTCATTTACACATAGCTATCTGATCTGTATTATTTTGCATTTACCTTGCTAAGGCAGAGCATGCAGTGACTCTTGGTAAACTGATCAAGTGTAACGATAAGATGCTTATGTATAAGCCATGTATTCTCAGCGAGGATAAGTGATCATTTAGCAATAAAAAATCTTGCTGCACTGACAAATTTTATAAATCTAAAACATCGCTGGCACAGGTAGTCATTATAAATACTAATAGTCTTGAAAATAAACCTACTGAAATATAATTATCATTATTACTCAACATTTTGGGGCATAGAGTAAAAAATTTGTTTACTTTTCAATATACGCAACTCACCTGATTCGTTATTAGAGCCAAGGTTTACTTAAGAATCAGCAGATAATATCAGTATAAAGCTTTAAAGGGTAAATGTTTTAAGTTAATCGACATGAATAAGATTGTATAAGTATGCTTCTGACACAGCAAAAAAAGTCCTGATAATAACGTATTATACGTTTTATTACAATGCTTTCCATGATTGTATGATAGAAGTTGGTTAAAACATCGTACAAATATGTACAATTCTCTCATGCTTAAATTACGAAGATAAAGCTTTAAGCTTAATAATCTTCTAGGTAAATAGTACACTTGCCCATTCGATTTTAAAGTTCATGATTAAGCTCTTGTTGTAAGCCTCATTATTGAAACAACTGTCATTATGATCGACATGATTGTTATTTTTTGCATTAGAGCGACAAGGAGTTATATTTGTATATAACTGTAACTTCATTTTACCTTAAGGAACATAGTTACTCATACATTCCGCTCTACACACAAGATAGAAGCTAACACTTCTAAAATCTTACATATTTTGATTTTGAGTATTCTTTTTAATTAAACTTTTAACAATGTACAAAGGGACAGTACTTCTCGGAATATTAGACTAAAAGGAACGCCATGCATAATAATATTAACAAATCCTTATCGATTACTCATCAGTGCCTCATCGTTATCTTATCGATAACTTATCGATGACCGCATCGATGAAGCATAAATCGTGCACTGATCGCACATCGTACAAATATAAACTACCTTTACGCGAAAATGACTCTTTCTATGGGCCGTATTGCGAGACTATTTCTAACTTTGACAAAAGAATCCAGACTTACATATTTTTGTCTTAATCACAATATAAAAGGCCTCTTAGTCCGAAAATGGTTTGTCAAGGTGCATAGACTAGAGGCAAGCAGTTACACAATACTACCCCAGGCATAAACCATAAATACCAACGTCGCATTCTATCATCACTTGATGTATAGCTGACAGTATGGGGTCTGCCAGGTCGGCGGATTCGTGCCGTTACAAAAGTAAGATTTACATCATATATTCCACGAAAAACCAGGGTAGTGGACGTGTGCTTGTTACAAGATTCGTTCATTAGCACAATGTGTAGGATTAACGTTTTAGAGATAGGGTCACTAAAAGTTATATCTTGATATACATCGAAAGTCTTTTACCCAGTGGTCAGTACTAAAACCTCCGAAGAGTTAACAAAAGTTTGGAAATATGGATGATGACAGGTTAAGAAATATTAAATATTCAAGCTATTACTTACTACTTAAAACATAAAACTAGACGATTCAAAGTTGTATCACGTCTTATGTCTGGATATTTACTCTCTTTCTTAAAATCTCTAACATTTTAAATCTAATGATTTAGAAAGCTGTATAAAGTCGTTTAGTAATTGATCAGACAACTTTTAAGAATAACCTGAATACTACAATGGTATGATCCAGAGCCTATTGTTGCCTATTCTAATAAGTACTTATTTATAACAGACGACCATGAACCACATTACCAGACTTACTTACCTTATGTATTAAATAATCACATGGTCTTACATCGACTTATATTAAAACTTCGTGACCTAGAGCATATTGTATCATTGCTCATTATCAGGGCATTTATTTCTGATCTTGAATATATTGTATTGTTGATTCGACGTACACGTGTCTTTTGGTCTTTACGTATCTACCCTACTCATCCATTCTGTCCTAAACTAACATACTGATAATAATCTTCTTCTAATACGGAACTCTCCTTGTATTTATTAGAACTATTCTAGTCGTTTGAACAAGCATCTAGTCTCAAATCCCCTCTGATTACTAAGCTTACTCGGACATATTATGTGAATATGTCAAAAAACTAGTGAATTCCCCATTTATACCTTATACCTAACTCTTCTAGTATCCCTCGCGAGTATTATAGTCATTCAAGCGAACTTCTAGTGCAAAATTATCTTTGACGACTTAGCTTACTCGGCCATCTGTCAGACGAGATACTATTTACAGGGCACAGAGATCGTCTTAATCACACCCTAGCAGGTAATAATTTGATAGCGGGATCTATTCTAACAACTATTAAGCTAATCGTATCAATTGTTGAAACCAATAGTTACCCAATCGAAGAGCTGGACAGATATTGGCTTTCCTCGCAAGAAAACCGTGGAGCTCCTGACATGGTTTGAAAAAATGCAACGATCATCTTGAAAATCGTATAAGTAATTTTTCGGTATCATAAGCATATTCTCCATCAAAAAAGCTCCGAAAAGAATAACGATGATTGTTCAAGGGGATACGAGCCCTGATTCCTTGAAGTTTCCCAGACCATGCAGCTAGAATGCTCACCACAGGACCATCTAAGCTTCTATCTATAACCTTTAAATTAAAGCTTTTTTACTGATAGCACCTACTAGCCGTAATATTATTATATTCAAACACTGATTTTCAATTTTTAATTTTCAAAGTTTGAACCAACAGATAGACTTCTAGGCCTGTTTTTTGACTATCTAGTGATCAAGAGAATCTTCTAACTACAAAAACCTGTAGACTTTTGATACTAAATGACATTCTTTATCAAATAATCATGCAATTATTATAATAAAAATAGTTACTGCAGATGATACGGAGCACTAATTCTCCGTGTTAAAAATTTTCTTGATCAGTCATTCAGAACCAATAGCTGTATTTAAAAAATGCTTTTGATTACCTGTTTCCAATACATTGCTAGATTTTTATTCGGAAAGTAAGCTAATAATAAAAAATTGATGATTTCTCCATTTTTTATCAAACGAGGCCGATACGTACTCGGTGTCTTTATGGTTCTTTCTAATAAATTGTGGATTACAACTTAAATCAAATAATGATTAAAGCTTGTGAGCACTGTAAGTCACAAGGCTTCATTCTGCAATTGTATATCATGACCACACAAATAAATAGGGCTGCAATAGGCTATCAGTCATAATATAGTGTAAATACTATAAGACTGCATAATCAAATAATATACAGATATGTAAGGGCTACGGGTGAGATTGAAAAAATTTATATGTTATAATTAAGTACATAATAATTGCCTGAATAATAATTTAACGCGTCCGTACAGCTTTGCACATTATTAGGTCTTACATATCAAAGGTTATAAACGATAACAGGATTTATATGAACTTAAGACAAAATAGGTTATTGGAATCATCTAGTTATTAATTTAAGTGATTAATAATAGCCCGATTACTAAATATATCTTGACCTGTCATTATATCATTTCCATGAACTCCAACTCCTAGACGTCAATGCTCAACCTTGTCCTGACAAACAATTTTTGAAACGGGAACACCTGCTATTCACTGGTTCTACATAAAACCTATATAGTGTACTACACTTTTGCTGAGTGTAGTACGAACTTCGGCCTGATCAGCCTTACTTTTTTTTATCCTCTAAAGGCCCTAGTCGGGATGCTATGCAGACCTAATACCATCATTCACTTAACGAGGGAAATTAGTGTGCGGCAGCATCACTATTCAGGGTCCATACCCCATAATAATCATATTTACCATTAGCTGTACTTATCAGGAGCAAATCAAAATAATCTGAACTAAATACATATGCATTAGTAAGAATAAAAATGTGTTTATAAAGGTTAACAAGATTTCTTGAGGGGTGTGTAAGTGATCTTGGGGACCCTTCAAGCTGCTATGTGGGCCTGTTCCATATATAGTTGAGTAAAAATAAACGAGAATGATTTTGGTCCAGAGGTTAGTTTGATTATGGATTTTAAGATCCAAGATGTACTGGATGATGTTACATTGTAACAATAGAGTATGCGTCCAATGTTGTTAAAATTTTAGTAAAGTTAAAAAATAAGAACATCTCGATAACAAAATCACAAAGCAGAAATTGGTTGGATTTATGTCAAAGATCATACAAAAATGTATTTAAAATAATTGCTTGACTTTGATGAGCGTAAAACTACGAGTAAAACGGCGCGTAACAACATCTTGTAATCAGTGTATGTATAGGTATAGTAGCAGACAGCCAGAGCCAAAACCGGAGTATCTACACCACGCATTACTATACCTATTAATTTATACGAAATTAGGAGGTAATTTTTCTTCCTTTTGCACGCTCATCAAATTGACGGAAAAAATCATTTTAAATACATTTTTTAATGTTTTTTCGAATAGTGGTATCCGATATTCGCTACGTATTTCAGTTCGCTAGATAACACCATTTTTTAGCTTTATTGACGTTTTTAATAACAAAAAAAACAGGTAGACACTTGTACATTGTACAAAGTTGTCTAGTATATCCCAAAAACTCTAAAAATGCTAATTTTAACCATGCTTTCGACAACGTTTATTTAAGGCTATATTTACTAGACTCTTAAAACGATCAATATATAACCAAGAATAAAAATATTTACCCCAGGGTATTTATAAAGAATTGAGTAACGTTAAAGTTGATGTGACTTGATAATACAAAGGTTAGATATAACCGCAAATTTTTTTTATAGCAATAAAGTGCATGGTCTTGACATTATTCCAAGCAATTTCTACAAAAAGATGGTATAGTTACAAAATTTTGTTATATAAGCTAAGACCATTATACTATGACCTGAATTGGTAAAAAAGTTAAAAAAATCGATCGGCAACAAGTACAGAACCTAGTTTTCGTACGAAAATAAATAAGATATTAATATAAATTAATTGCAAACGTTTTCTGAATATATTTGCGAAAGTACAAGTCACATAAAAACATAATTAATTTATCTTAATAAAAAATTAAAAATGTTATTACATCATTGGACTCATAATTGGCATATGACCTCACATCTTGTGCAATGCAGCCGCAGACAGAGAATTTTTATGTATACTATTAAAGTTCCGCCCCCTCTACGCCCCGAACGCCAATCACTATATTTTGATATTTTTATTTTTATTTTCTTATGTCTAAATATGTAACGAAAGAGTTTTTTTTTAAATAAATATATGCGCAAAAACGAAGAAAACTATAATGTTAACATCCTCATTTTCTAAAAAAATTGGAAAAAATATTGTCAATACATGGCATATGGTATTCTATAAATAATTATTACTATTTTAAAAGTAAAATGGGACTTTGATCGGTATTAAAGCCCAAGACTGATACATACTTGTACGTATACTGCGTATGGATTTATTGTTCATAGCATTATTATCATAAAAGATGCAATAAAAGGCTTTTTTGCGAATTTTTGAAACTTACAAAATAAATAAAAAATTTAAGTAAATAACACGATAAAATCTTAATATTTTTATCTAATATAAGCAAAAAAATTTTTTTTTTCAATTCTATTTACACATTTTGACAGACTTTTACGTTCACTGTTCTAGGTCACAACTGCTTAAAATAATCATTTAAATTAATGAAAACTAATTGTATTTACCATTAAATTAAATACGCTATCTATTTTCTCAAGTTTATTATAGCTTACTCTTGTAAATTAACTTAGGAAACATAAATTTTAATGTTTATTTTGCTGTTTGATATTCCCCTCTAGTAATATCTTATATATCCACATAAGTCATCTAACTTATGCATATCATCCCCTTTATTTTGATCTTACATTTCCGACTCATTTTATAATTCTCTTTTCTATTTGTTTTTTGCCTTTTAAAATAGAGTTTCTTGATGTTTTTTTCTGCAGAGCCGGCAGTCTATCACTTGAAAACTGTTTTTTTTTCGTCCTTTCTACAGTCTTATGTTTCTGCATACTTGTTTGCTTTAAAATTTCTTTGTATGTTATTCTTTTTGACATATTTTACATCATACGTGGTTTTTAATCATTTTATAATACTGACAGCTGTCAAAGTTGTACATTATCTTTTAGTTTGTCTGTATTTGCTAATTCAAAAAAGTCTTTGTTCTTTATGTTATATTCTCCTTGAAAATTTTTAAGCTAATTTTTTCGGTTGCTCTCTTTATGTTACTTACTATTTGTCAATATTCCACCTTTTCATATCTTACATTTAATTATTTGCCTAAGGTTTTTTTTTATGATAACTACACTTCTTGTTCTTTATGCTTGCTTAAAACTTCTTATAGCTTCACTTTAAATAATAACAAATCTGTTTATATCCTCTCTACATTCCTACTAATTAAGATTTTCATTCTTTTTATGGTTACATCTACTTAATTTTTCGAACCATATTCATCTAAGTCATTAAGCATATGAATTTTCTTTTTGGAATGTTTTGTACCTGAGACAACATCACCAGCAAATTGTAGACAGTGGCTCTTAAGGTTGCCTATTGTCACTCTGCCTGCATTATTCTAAATCTCTTTGATGTCTATATCCTATATAAATAGACGTAGGTGTACTCTGCTTAAAAATTACACTTTTATTACATATTTTACTTATTTGATTAAATTTTCTAGTCCTTGACCAGCAACTACATTTTTTTCTGTCCATTCGTACATTTTTAATGAACATTATTTTTATCATTATCGTATTTCTATTCTCTCTAATTTATCCCTGAAAATTTCTCAAGTAATTGTATCAAACGCTGTTTTAAACTTTACTATTACAGCGTCCAAATTCTTCTGAAACCCGGAAATCGATGGTAACTTATTTCGAAATCTAATATCTCAAGATAGAATGTAGAATGATGTATGTTATTTTCTGATTTTGTAGATAATAGCATTGCAAATATAAAAAAATACAGTTTGGTAATTCAGATGACAACTTTACCTAAAATAAATTAGAAAAAGTGTAAGTTTTGGGAATTTCCAAAAAATTGTGGAATTTTGCAACTAAATTGTTCAAGTATGCTTTAAAAAAAGTTCTTAGAATATTTTACGTCAGCACATTTTTTTAAATAGTTGTTTTTATGTGCCGATTAAATGTTGAAAAGCTTTTTACAAACTTAGCATCCTCTCTGCCAGTCTGCTGGATAGGAATCTTGCAACAGATTTACAGACAACTTTTCGATATCCGATCAGGCTGAAATTTTGCACAGAATCTTAATTCTTATAGTAGTACAATATATAACATAGAATATCGTGATAGATCCAATATGGCCACTACACCGAAATTGCGAGACATTTTTTTTTTATAACCCCCTCGACATGTGTATCAAATAAACGTAGGTCCCAAGTAGATTTTAATAAGCCCCGTCCCGTTTTTCAAAATATATAATGGGGACCAAAATAAAATTTCAGGTCACCTTTTTTCACGCATCTCCTTAAGATGGAAATCAAATAAAATAGTATGGTAAGTTAGATACAATTAGCTACACAACGGTATTAAATGTATAATACAGCAGCCAGAACCAAATAGTGGATCACCTTCTCCCCTTCCAGCTCTCTTTACATAGTTATTCAATTCAACGGTATGATATGGTTAATACAATATGCTACATAACGATATTCAAAATCCAACAATGTAAAGGGAGCAAAATGGTGGGTAGTCTTTCCTCGTAAAACCTTCTCGACATAGATATCAAATAAAATCATAGGATAACTAGAATATGAGCCACGTAGCATAAAGAATATCAATTAAATACGATTGCCATAGTATGATGGTGGATATCCATCTTTCTTACAATATACTTTTTTTATCAAACAGTATGATTATTTAATCATACTAACATGATCTTCTAATGAGCGATTCGCTAAACTTTAGAGTAGAATTAAATTTAGTTGGCTTCAAAAAAAATTGTAGCAGGCTAGAAAGATAAAAAATTATATTGAAAAACAAAATTAACTTATTCAACTAATAAGTGAAAAAACATTTCCGCTCTATAAGTAACTTGCTGGTAACTCTAAAACAAAGGTGAATCTTAGAGCTTCCAATACATGTTTTACAGTCTCCACTATCTTGTATTTCAAATAAATGAATGATTATTAAACAAACAACACAATATGACAGACTATTTATCCTTTTCTGAAAACTTCTTTGCCCCAAGAATTAAATAAACCAGTATGACAAGTAGTATGTATACGTTTTGTTACAATAATTTCCATATGATATGTCTGTGGACAAAAACAAAATTTTATTTTTTTAATGACTTCCCTTACATGGGTATTGAATAGTATAGTATGACAAATAAATACATCATAAAAGTTTTAAGTAATTCATAGCGTAAGTTTTAAGAAGAGTGTCTGAGGTGAGACGCATAAAGCTATTTTTGTAAAAAAAGTATAAAAGTCATGAAGCATTCATCTCTTAATTATTTAGTAGTTATTACATAGAAGTTATATTTAGGAATAATTGACCTAAACTTTTGATTTTTTTTTCTACGTATCTTTTTTCAAATTAGTTAAAAGATTTTTACGAATAGTTTGTAGTTTATTTGTGAGCATTACAGAAATGACGATAAATATTATTCTACGCTAGCAACAGATGCATATTTCAACGTTTTTCAAAATTCAACGAGAGGCTAATCGAGCAGTATGCATTATGGACCCAGTAATTTGTTTTATGTTCATATTAGAACGACAAAAGGTTGATAGGCATAAATAATCCTGTTATAGTAAGCAATCTAACATATGAGATTAGTATGTATTTAAATGGGTAGAGTATACTTATGCTTGCTATTGAACGAATGATAAAAAATAAGACTATGAAATCTGATGCTTGAAAAGTTTATAATATTATCGTATTTTTAAAAATGCAACAATAATTCAATTAATCACTTATGATTTCATGATTGATAACCATTAGAAAAAGCACAACTAAAAAGTTTTTAACATAATTAAAAAAGTTATCCTTTGTTTTATATGACAATATAAAAGCAATGATTTAGAAGAGAACAATGATGGTAAAAAGGATTATATCGAATGTGCTTAGATGAGTCTGAAAATGATCGACTACCGATTAAATGTCAATGTATTTGTACATAAAGAAATCATGTTATTACCCCATAAAAAAAATTCTTATCTCAACATATAATAATTACCTGGTTGCATGGTTCCGACACAACATGATATAAAAAATTTTAATCGGGACAAATGTGTGTCTTTGCACCGAAACCTGATACAGCGATTAGTTTTATATATATATAAATGTATCAGAATAATTGTACAGCACAATTATAGGTTTATACAAGTTTAATGCAGTATACTCAAGAAAACATAGTTTTTCCCGATGTGACTCTGTGGCTAATAATATTTATTAGCTTTTTTATGGTGTGCTAAGAATTAACAGAAAATTTTATCATGTTTTATGAGTGAAATTACATTATTAAATAATTTATCAGGATGCACTAAATTATTACGATATAGAGTACTGAATGGTGAAATTCCATGCAACTTATCAGAATGCATTAAATTATGATGATGCAAAGAACTGTATGGTCACATATCATGTTTATTACGTTCTACGTAAGATCATACTTACATATTTTACTAGTAAAATTACCTTATAGAAGTTATCGGGATTCAATACGAATAATTATTTAATTGCTACATTATTTTTAGCTCAGTTTATTTTTCTGAAATCTCTAGTACAAGAAAGGATCTGTTTTCTCATCTTCCAACAGTAAATAACTAGCTTAAAAGTATCTCAATTGATTTAGAGGCATACAAAAATTATGTTTGTGAATACCGTGAGATCTGATTCCAACAAATAATTCTACTTTTAATCAAGAATACGCATTCTAATATTTTATAAGGATGTAACAGTTTGTACTACTTTATTAGGTATTGTTATAATGTGTTACACATTTTCGTGGATGAAACCGACGTTACCTATAAACAATTTTTCAGAAACATATTAGTTATTGCCTAATACATAGCTGGTAGATACATATAAAGCACATATGTCTTATGTGTGATCATCAAATAAAAAAATATACTGAATCTCTAAATATATAATTAATTATGAATGATTTTCCAAGCATTTAACAAATTATTGTTTACTTTTTGATTGATACAATGGTTCTCTCTTTGATCGTTCTTACGAAAACTTGCAAATAATACTTTTAGTTATTATATTTAAACTCACTGCCAATCTCCCAAAAATTTTAACTTATCTGTACTGACTAATATAGAAAAATACTTTTCATTAGTATAGTATATCTTTATAATATAAATGTAACTCAAAATAGAGATGTATGATTCTTATATAGCAAGACTGTAAAAAAATATTAAGACAATTTTTTACTCGTCATCACTGCCAGATTCACTACTGTTATTGCTGCTTAAGTTGCTACTATATGTCTCATTATCTTGACTTACACCGTCATTACAACTAATCTTATCTTTGTAAAATTTTCACTAACCTCTTCATAATCAGTATTTTTATGTGTTTTATCTAACAGCTCATTAGGCTTTTTTTTTAATGAACTTTGAAAAGGGCTTTAAAGATTTATTCAGGTCTCAAATTTCTTAATGAAGAATTTTTATTTACGCTACATTATCCGTATACGTATATACAAATATATCGTACCTTTTACTGCCTTAAGTCGAGTGCTGTCTTACTTGGGCTGTGCTACCGACTTCGTTCGGAGACATCCAGTCTTGGTCACACTACATTTTTAAGTTTTTCTATGCCCATTACACTTACTATAATAGTTTTACAAATGTTACAAATTTACTTTTTTTGCCCACTGCCTTATTCACCGCGTTTTTATAATAAAGCTTCGGTATGTGTAGGCCATTGCCATAGTGGATCTATAAAAAATTTAAAAACATCACCACAATATCACTTTCATTTTATAATTATTGTTCACTGATTATTACAGCCTTGTTATCTCTTCACTACTTTTACGGATGAATCCAACAGCAGTCTCGTTTCCGGAAAGCTTGTCAAAATCATTGGCATCGCCACAAGCTGCAGAATGTTAATATATTTAACAATAATTTAAAATTGTAGAACAAGAAAGTATTCTTATGAATACGGTTTTTTAGCAGCAATCATAGAGTCACACTTGTTTCATCTAGCTTCTCCAATATTTTTGTTTGCAGTTCGATATTATTGTTTCGCAATTTTTGGAGATCATTATCTTGACTGTTGAAAACACCGTTGTATTTCTCTTTAATTTTAGAAATTTGTGATTTGGCTTTCTTTAGCTCATTTTTCAAATTCGCTACTTCTTGTAAAAGTTTTTTTTTAAACATTTTCTGTACTATTTTGCGACTTTTTATCTTTCTTTTTTTAAACTTAATATCAATTTGAACGTTCTCCTCGACGTTTAGCTGCCCTCTACATGAGGTAATCTGCACCAAACCTTCAGCATATTTTGATGGTTGTTTAAGGGTTTCCAATTCTTGTTTTGTTCAATTAAAGTTATTATCTATTTTTGCAACAGTCAATTGTTTGGAATTACTTTTATTAATTATACTAATCATCTTATTTGATATCAATGGATTACAAACAACATTTTTTGTTCCGGACAAGAGAGTCTTATTACTGCGACTCAGATCACTCTAAATCTAAAAATATTTCTTAAATCGTACTGCAGAAAGCATGTGTAGGCTCGAAATAATTATTCGTGTTAAAAAGGTTTACTTTACTTATTATATCAGCACAATTAGTGTGTTTTTAGTGAGATATATCATAGTAACGGTCATTTCCATCATCAAGATTAGCTGGTATTTAATACATACTTATCACGTCGCAAAGACCGTTTTCTTTGGAGATATTTTTGGAACTGCTGTTTTCATGGTTTTCTATCTCAGAGCCCGAAATTCTTAAGCTTAAATCATCAACATTATTTACCTTTGTATGCAGTGAATTTTTGTTTGGTTTTTTTTTGTTTGATTATCATCATCATTGTTATCTCTCTTTTTCCGTTTCTAATACAAAAAATGACTAAATAAGAATTACGTTAGACAATAAAGCACACAAAATTTTGACAACACACAACCTCCTAGCCAACTTTCTTAGATCCTCGAATGGTTGACGCAGACTCATCTTTCTCCTTTTCAATATTCTTTGTCTCCAGTTTCTCAAGTTTCTCCATTCTAATTTTCTTACTTATTTTTTCAATAACAGATTCATTTAAAAGCTAGAACGAAAACAATTGATCAGAATTATTTACTTTACATATATATAGTAATGAATTCTAAATTAGGAACAGTAAGATGGAGTCACTATGCGCTCACGGATACAATAAATAAAAGAGGTTGTTCGCCCATATATAGCACTACATTTCTAATGATTTTATTGCAGTTAAAAATTAAAGTTTAATATTAAAGAGATACAGTGATACAAAAAAAAAATTGACAAAAAAAAATGATTTTGTATAATAGGCTCATAGGTTCAAGGGATTGGAACAAAAGTATTTTGATTTTGACGTTTCTTGTTAGTTTTAAGCCTACATAGTCAAGAAAATCGCAATAGTATGTTGTAAAACCTTTAAAAAATTCTGTTTAATATGACTATCTAACGATTTTCCTATTAGAAAATTTGAATAATTATTGTTAAAAAAGAAACGTATCCCCAAATGTTACTAAGTGTACCGCTACTACTCTCCTTTATTTCGCAATAAGAACAAAATAAATTGGCTTATAAAATATAATATTCGGTATTCATATAAGAAAACAGATTTTTACGTAACAAGAACGAAGAAGGCAGATTTATCCACTGGTTTTGATTGAAGTGCACGAGTGGCCGGAGTTGCCGGGATCGACTGACAGTCGATCGCACGAGTAATGATTAAAACGGCAAGAGTTACCGGCATAGGCCACGAGTGTGCGTCAATAATGAGTGTTAAAATTATCACGCAAGAGTTGCGTATATTTTTTCTTGTAATCGGCGTGAGAAAAATAGGATGAGTTGAACGATTAAGTAATAAAGTTCGCTAGTAAGGTTCCGGGGTGTCAGGGGGTGGTAGCCTTGGTGGATCAAGGACGATCAATCAAAACAAAATGTAGATTAGTTACGTTATAGAGGAGCTCAACTCTCTGGTCATAACTTGTATACTTAGGAGAAAAATTTGATCAGGAGAAAATATATTTACTAAGATTCGTTTAAAGAAAAGAAAAATGAATGATGAAAAAAGAATATTTTGAAGTATGTGAAAAATGTAATTGGGAGTGTCCACAGTTAAGGCGGTTTTACAGATTTCGACTTAATACTAGGATTACCAGATGTTCCTGTTTTTCTGCCCCATGTCCGTTGTCTGTGCTGAAATTTACGTTTTTTCTTGATTAGACCGAACATAAATATTAACGATCGAGTCAAATATGAAAGCAGGCGGTTAATTCAGGATAACTCTCGGCGCAAACTTTCTGTCGAAGCTTAGCATTAAATTATTTTCGTATCAATGTGTAACAATGGTACATATACAAGTTACATCTAAGATTCTTTCAAAATTTTTTTCTCATTTACTGATGAAGCGTTTGCGCAAATAAAAAGATGACATTTTTTTCATCTAAACATTCTTAAATGTCCGATTTTCATACACAAGATCTGGTATTGTTTCTTAAGTAAAATACCTATAAATGAACCGTATTTGATTTGCAAGAAAAATCGTTTACATTAAAAATATGCGATTGTTGATCATTTTTTCCAAAAAAAAACAAAAAAGCATTTGAAAAAGAATATGAATTTTTTTAGTAAATCGGAGATAGTAAGTATGTAGGTACTTTACTAAAGAATATAACGAGCTTTTGTTTATAAAAGATTGGATTATTATTGAAAATTTTTAGGTACAAAACTTATGTTTTCTTATTTACGCAATAGCTTCATCAAAAAATTACGAAAAAATTTTAAAAAAATCTACGATGTACTTTGTATATCTACTAGTATAACACATTTATATAAAAATAAGTTGATGCTACGTCTAAGAAGTATTGAGCTTTACTCTTATATACTTATATATTAAGCAACAACTAGCCTAAGTTTAAAATAAATCGATGAAACTATTGTGCACTTAAAATGTACAATATATTATAATTATTTACATTCATATTTTATTTAAATACAAGGTAAAGTATGGTGTTGTGGGTCACAAAGCAAGAACTAAGTAAGTACTTTTAGAAAATAGTTATTTTCCAATTCTTTAATGTTGTTTACATTGAATCTTTTTTTCACGTATTTTTAGGAGAGGGGGTTGGTTGAAAACTGTCGGTTCTTTTTAATCGGACCATCTGGTAACCCTACCCAAAACAAACACGAGTGTGTTGAAATGACAAAAGAAATATCTTGGATGCTACATCACGTATATTTTGGCTTTACTACTTGCTAAGGAGAAAAAAAAGTTGACCTTTGCAATACCTTACATTACGTTATTTGAGTCTTTAGCCAGTCTTCTGATTACTTTTGTAAATAGATGTTGAAAAAATCACATATGATATCAGTAACTTCTCATCATACTGATTACGCATCTGATTATTAATCGACATTATTGTGCTGTAAAATCAGGTTCCTGGAAAATTTAATAATTGCACTCGACTTATCTTTCCTTTAAATTTCTTAGGGAATAGACTAATCGGTCTCGTTATCTTTCATCAAATATGACATGTTCGCTTTCTCTCTTGTGTCGATCATAAAACTTTTTCGTTTTATCTCGTCAATCTTAAAGAATTCCAGACCATTTTTTCTCCATGAAATTTCAGCAAATGCTTCAAAATAGGAGTATTAGAACCATTGAAGGAATTATTGACAACCACAAGTTTGGTCCCGCAAACGTAATACATGTCACTGTCACGTACTAAGTACTAAATTTCAAAATATTTTCTTGACTAACTGTGTAACAGAATTATTTGTTTTCATAGCCCGCGTATGAAAAATGGAATGGTCCAGCTGGTTGTTGTGGATGCAACGTTCAAAGATTCCGACTTCAACATTGGAAATTAGATAATTACAAAACATGTCTCGTATTTTTTCATTTTTGACAGGAGTACTGATGAGGGTACTATTTTGTAGTATGACTCGACTTTAAGTTTCTTCTCTGCTTCGCAATAACCATTTACAGTAAATCACGACCGTATCAGAATGATGTGTGGTATATTCAATGTGATTTTTGAGATTACATTTAGTCATCCACTTCTTCGCTATCTCTTCTTCGCTCCTATTGGGTGCATTTATCTGTCTTGTAAAATCGTAGACTGCACTTTTGAATGGAAATGCTGATGTCACCCACGAAGGTTTAATATTGCGAATACTTTTGCAATAATGTGATAAAGCATGAACATTTAATGTCATAAAACGCTGCGCATATACTTTTTTACATTGACCATCGAATTGTAGTAAATCATACTTTCATTGTTTTAATTTTTCCAAAGAGATTGATTTATGTAAACGTATAAAAGTGCTATTACCAAGAAGTTCAAGTGAGTAAAATTTATGAGTATCCAAAATGCCTTCTTATCACAGGAGGATAACAAATAACAGCCACACTTTCCATTCTAGAGCTTTATACTTTGATATATACTGCAAGGAACGGAATCCGCGTCTTGAATATCAAGTTAATGTTACATTAGACATTCTTGCATTTATTAATTATTGATTTTGCTGTGAAATAAAATTTACACAATAGTTATACAATTGTTTAGTCACACACATTAAAGCTCCATGCATATAATCTACAGGCAGCTGCCACAGTACGTCGAAAAAAGGAATAGTAAATAAAACTGTAAAGCTTTCTATTCCACGTTCCGAACTTTTTTAGCTCTTCAGAACAGACTTGACATCTCTTAAATAACTTTTTTAAGTTTCTAATCCAGGTTAACTTGTAACAACGGGTAACTTATAGAGCTGCCATGATATTTTCCATAATAGTAGCACCATTAGTACCTAAAGTACCCGTTAAACTGAAGTCTGTTATGTAGTATAGGTCGAGCGACGCTGTCCACGCAACTGGAGAAAGGAATGCGTTCCTTTGTTCTGACTTCTTTTGTTCTATAATCTACGAACTGTATACCAGAATTTCATAATTGATTGCATGCATTTTTAAACACTGTCGTATACATTTCCATAAAATTTGGAGTTAACAACTAAAATGAAACACCACTGTTAGTTTTCTTGAGCAAAACCTTCTTTATTTATTTAGTAGTCGATATTTCGTCTCATCATGGAGACCTTTTCAATACTGTAATTACAAGGATTGACTGTAATTAAAAAGGTCTCCATGATGAGATAAAATATCGACTACTAAATAAGTAAAGAATGTTTTTCTCAAGAAAACTAACAATGTTGTTTTATATTGGGTATTAACTCCAAGTAATATAAGAAGTTATCATAATGCGAGCAAGTGGAAGTTCTGAAGAAGTCGAACTTTCTAATTTCCATAAAGGCTGGCGATGGTTCTTTGTCGATCTGACATATCGCTGTAATTATCAGATGCTTGAATCTTTCTTGGCCTTTTATATTGTTAATATGTGGCTGCAACGGTCATAACGATTTTTTAGCACTGGAAAATAACTGTGCACCATCAGTGCTAACATTAAATGATATGTACTCGGGACTTTAAATTATATTTTTATTGTACAAGTATGAATCAGCTATATCTCTAATGCATAAATTTTGCTCTACTGAATTATAATTAAAAATTATGTTTTTTTGGATGTTTTTCTGATTAAATACTTATTTTAATTAGCATTCGGGTGACAATGTTGAAAAATAATTACTGCTCTGTAAAGTGGCCTTGTACTCATCGCAATCTGTGCAAGGCAATGCTGTTGTACCTGTATCACACAAGAAAAATTTACCAATGACAACGTTACACACATGACAGTAAAACATTTTAATGGTGTATTTTGGTGGAGCGAACTGTTTTGTCATTGACAAATAATTTTGACTTAAAGAATCAAATTAGGGTGTGGCACAAGTTCTAATAACATCTTAAAGGGCGTCTACCATGTCTTTTGTTACGTTTGCGCTAAGCTTACAAGTATACGCATAAATTATCAACAGCACATCGGCAACGCTGAGATTACTGTATGCAATCACTATTCTATTAACCCTCAATAATGGTTTACTTGTAGCGTTTTGTTTAGATGTAATACAAGACCGACCTCCACTAGCACTATCATAATTACACTTATTGGTACTTATACCGCTATCGTCATCACTTGTGTATGGTATGTAGTCTCTTATACAGTACTCCGCAGAGCTGTCTTGCCAATTTGTAATGTCTGCATGCATAGGATACCCATCGAATATGATCGAACCATCACTGCACGTGGTATTACTTTCGAAATCAGCATGGACCTTATTGGGAAACGACTTGTCAGAAGTATAATATCCTTGTTACGCTAATGTATTAGGCATTGCTAGTATTGTAATCATATAATCGTTATAATTTACATGATGAAAATGAAGGTTAATAATAATTCAATGTGAGTATTAACGTAAGAATGAAATAAATTGGTAAAAAAATTTTATTTCATAGAATGAAAAGAAAATATTTAAATTTTCAACTGTATTGTTTCCATCTTCAGTACACAACTGGAAACGAGCTGTTTAATTGAGAAGCATCATATTATTATGGGATACAAAAAAAAAGCTTAACACAGATATGTATTGACACAAAGAGTAGCTCTACGGGATTTTACCATGATTTTATGGTACGAATACTTATCTTTGCGCAGCAAGCACATATTAAGATCCAACGTTAGAAAATATATTATCGACATCCATGAACCCATAGCAATTGTACTATTAAGCGCACAATTATATTTTCCCATTCTGGTGCGATACCAATAATAATTCGGCACGGACATTTTATAGTACTATGCAGCCCAAAAATAATGCAGTTGAAGCACCTTAAAGTTTGTAAGAGTCTTTGACCGTAAACAACATACGATTTACAAGTCTCTATGACGTATATAACCCCTACCATTGAGCTCGGGCATACTGTACATCTCTGTCAGTATTTGTTGATACATGAAATAGAGAATAAGTGTTAAATATTATATCGTCATTATCCTAAATGTGTGTAAGTTGAATTTTCCATACAAGATTCTCTTGCAAGTGGATATTTATAGATATATATATATGGTTCATTCTTTGTTAAGCGACGCACAGTGAGGCAAAAGTGAGTTTTTTTATTTAAATGCACTTTCTAAAATCAATTTATATCGCATCAAAATCTTCTTTTTTTTTTTAAAATTTCGTCAGAAAATTACCTATCAATTTCTCTGGCTCGATTTTTTAGTTTAGACCTCATTTATTAGCTATTTTGCACATAACTTTAAAAAAATCTAATTAGATACAACTTATTTATCATATTGATTCAATCACGATAAAAAACATTAATTTTTGCATGCGAGGGTTTTTAAGGTCACTGGTTATATATTTTCAGTCAAACGTAAATTTCAAGATGGCGGAATCAAAATGGCGGCCGAAAAGAAAC
>JAPYYV010003136.1:0-23100 GCA_030522625.1 Copidosoma aretas
ATCAGTGAGTCTAAAGTTTGTACTATAACTATATAGTTGTCTGTCAAGCGTGGCTGACCCAATGTCAACGTCTCTATTTGCTTGTCATTTACGCATTTCTGGCTCTCCCACTCTATTAGTATTGTTTTTTTTATTCATGTTGATTTTAATTTTCAAAACTGTGGCGAAGTTGACAAAAACGACAAAAAATTTAAAGACATATTTCAACACAAAGAAAGGTTTTTTTTTGAGCAAAAAATAATAGCACCATTATCAAAAGCAGGTCAAAATGTATCGATTTTTATTATTGTACTGTATTTTTTAAATTTTTCCCAATCCGTACGAGGAAGTTGAACACAGTGTGCTTGAGCAAAAAATGCACCTTACACGCGAGGTGGCCCGATCTCGCTAAACGCTCTTCTATACGGAAGCTGGAGGCGAGCAGGGTAGGCATGGATTTTGGAATAAGAAAGAAAAGAAAAAGGGGAAAAAATAGATTTCGATTTACAAGTATTATGTTCGCTTTAAAAGCAAACGTACCAAGATATATATGACAAATGGAGGCAGGAAGGGTTATCCTAGACATAGGCGTAAGAAAATAGGAATAAATTTACTTTATGCACAAAACAAAAATAGGTAAGAGCAGGTGGCCTCAATAATGACTAATCGAAGAATTAACGGACTTAATCATAAAAAATAATACAAAAAAGGCAAAAAAAAAAGTTATGCATGAAAAAGTGGAGGATTAGAAAACGATAGGATTTACAAAAAGAACAACAAAGAAAAATAAACTTTACAAAATCAATGATTATTTTATAAAGGAAAGGAAGACTTTTGTCCATCAGAAAATAAAAAAAATACATGGTAATTGACATTTCTATCATCTGATAAATGTAAAAAAAAAAGCAGAGAGAAAAATAAAGCAAATATAATAATATATAGGTGAGTTTAGAAGTTTTTAGGTGATAAACTATAGGATCAGCAAAAAAAGAATAATGTACAAAGCTCACATTGCCATGAAAAGAGAAAAAGAAACATCAAATGAAACATTGGTAATATCAGTCAGCAATATAAGATTAAAAGATAATGGAGAGATATGCTGAAGGAAGCTAATTCATATGAAAATATAGGATATTTATGTAGGTAAATAAGGCACGACAGGAAAAATTAAAAGTTAAGAAATATGTTGTGCGCTATAAATTATGATAATATGTAAAAGTAAAAAGAAATTATAACGAGTTGTATTATGTATAATATAACTTTTGTAATTGATTATAATCAATTACAAAAGTTACTAAATTGAAAATAATGTTAGTACTAATATAAGAGGATAAGAATTTTGAATAGTTATGAAACAAACAAAGTAAATGTAAACAATTCACATTTATAAATATTAAAAAAAAATTTTCAAAATAATATATAATTATAAACTTATATCGTTACTTAATTCTAAAATAACCAAAGATAACAAGCAAAGGCTTATAACTATTTCTATAATAATAATGATTGCGTAAATATTGTATTCATATAGACATTAATCAAAATTAACCTTAAATACCAATTAAAGTTATTATAAGTATTAAATTATTAACAATTATTTAATAAATCAGTAAACTAATTTCGAGTATTGACTACATCTGTTCAAATTTTTAGCTAATTATTATGAGATCACTTTGGTTATCTATGTTTGTACGCATATATGTGTATCAAAAAATAAATTTTTTCATTCATTTTTCAAACATGAGAATATAAATATTGAAATTGGGGGGTTGGTGCGTGGAGCGTGCAGGGGGGCGAATATACATATATATGTATATATATATATATGTCTATATATATATATATATAGTGATAAGGTGATAAGGGCTAAAAATCTTCCGCCCCCATCAGTCCCTCTCAAATCATGGGTGAAATAGTTATATTCTTACGTGTTTTAAGTAATCGTCAATTGTTTGAGCCCCCCCGAGTTATTTTAACTTAGGAAAAAATTATTAGGATTCCTTTGGCTCAGTTTTACATCTTTTAACATTTGATTCCTTATTCTATCGCCATTAGCTTTTGTGGCTTCTTCAGCTTCATTCATTCCCTTATTTTTTTTTAACCAACAATTTTTCCTTCCTGTTTGTCGCATCTTTTTTTCTTCAACTTCCAATTCCTTTAGTTTTTTCTGATTTTCTTGTTGAATAAACAAGTACCAAAACTCGTTTAATGCTGCAGCGGCTACCATCTAAGGCTTTTTAGATTTTTTAAGACTTTCTTTTTCTTTTTCTTACTGAATACATCATAATCTATAGCATTTCCGTTAAAAGGCCATAATCCAGTGCACTTGAAGCCACTTCGAACAATTAAATCTTCATCTTTCATATTCTTACGTGTCACTTTGATAACATTCGGACAATGTTCTTTTCTCAGATGACTTATATTATTATCTGTTTTCTACTTGTTGACAGTTTTTGCCCAGCTTGCTTTGAAAGGTGCGAAGAAAGACACATTTACTGGTTAAGATATGTGGGTAGAGTGAGAGATCAACTTGAGAATTTCAATACTGTGATCTTTACAGAATCTTATCAGTAGTATAGAAACATGGGATGAATGACCATCCATGTAAGTCACTATTAGGAACTCAAGCTCATTTACAATTGCCCAAGGATAAAATACATTTGTTACGTATTCATAAAAAGTCTCAGTGGCTCGCCAACTTTTTTTTTATCCCACTGTGTTAATTATATTTATGGCTTTTGGACACAACTCTGCACTTGTATTATCACAATTAAAGACTTGAGAAAGTTTTAAGGTGAGAAAGTTTCTACTTTCCAAAAACGACCGGACTCCTGAAAAACATTCTCTCAAATGGTCTTCAGTTACCTCTGTCCGTACCTTGATGAAATTTTGTGTTATCTTGATTGTGGGTTCTGGGTGAAGTTTGAAAAAATTGTCTGTCCAGTGTCGTCCAGGTTTTCCATTGGTAAACTTAGTCTTCAAATTTGATGATTTTACATACTCTTGCACACAATCCAAAAGTTCTTCTCTGTTTAGAGGGCTCGCTCTCTCAGCCTACTCACATATGATTATGTTAGTATGTAAAATCAAATACAGTAATGTACGATCCTTAAAAAAATTTTTAAACTAACTGAAACTTTAAAGTTATTTTAGTTGCAAATTAAATTGTTTGCGAACTATTCAGCGGATCAAGTACAGTCTATGACTTCTACTCATACATAACGTAAGCTATGTTTTGATGAATGTCAAGTATTTATCAGTGAGTCTACAGTTTGTACTATAACTATATAGTTGTCTGTCAAGCGTGGCTGACCCAATGTCAACGTCTTTTCTTGCACTCCCACTCTAAAAATTTGTGGACGTGTGGTCCGAGTGTTGCTCTTTTGATTCGTGCACATTTTATTTTTCAAAACTGTGGCGAATTTAAGAGAAACGACAAAAAATACAAAGACATGTTTCAACACAAAAAAAGGTTTTTGAGCAAAAAATAATAGCCCAAGTATGACAAGCTAGACAAAATCTATCGCGTTAGTCATTCGTTTTTCATATATCCGTCTCTGCATCAACAGCCATATGAATTTTCAAGTCTTTGTCAAGCCTATTTATAGGCATAGAAACGCTATACGTTAAGCAAGTACCGCCGAGAGCACTACTTTTGAGATGTATTTTTCGACTTTACTTCCCTTTTTCTGAAACGTTAAGACAAAATATATACCGTAATTGACAAATGATCTGTGTTTATGTTAGAAAAGTGATGCTAATTAACCATAAAGTTTTGTCCACCGTTATATTGTTTAACCTTTGCACCACCAATTTTGCACGATTTGGCCGACAATTTAAAGATACTTGCGAAGATATTATTCCGTAGCTTTTCTGCATGCATGCGTGATTCTGCCGCAACGGGCTCACTTTTTGTCTAGAGCACATTAAACTGCAATCGAATGTTCTATTTACGTAAAGTTATGCTTTAAAGTAAAAACTTTCTTGGAAAAATCATTGAAGCTGATATCTTTACTCTCTAATGAAAAAATTAGGAAAATAAAGTCAAAATGTCACGTCCATACCCTATCCTAATCTCAATTTCGCACGTAAAAGCTCCTGGGAAACAAATTAGCTTATCTGCCATATACTTGCACATACATTGTCAAGTATAGAGGTCGTTTGTTACATTATTGCCATAATAACATTCATTTTTAATCAATAAGCAGGATATTCCGTCACATACTAAATGTCCCACGATTTGAACTGAGATGTCGATAATAGCGGACATTACTTGGAAAACTACACTGTTGTACTTCGTAACGCCTTCTGGTGGTGACTATGTAACCTTACATCAAAACAAGACAAACGCACAAGCTAAGGCTGTCAAAAGTTTTAATCTCTTTATTTGATACATACTTCAATTTTTAATCGTCGCGGGCAGAAACATTTTGGTCTCTTCCGTCGGCCCCTGGACCCACCACTCTGTTACTCGAACAAGTAAGTAAAATTTTTTTTCTTGTACTATTTATTGATGACAGATGTTTTGTAAGCGGAAAATCGATTATATCAAGTCTACGAGCAGCAATAGTACTCCGAAGTACGAAATGTCACTTCCGAATTTGTCACTTCCGTATCTTTTAAATAGGTTTAAGACCTGATTTTTTTTTTGGTCGAATTTTTTTGCATATTTGCTTCTAAAGCCATCAATAATTTAGTATCTCCTTATAAATTTCTCATTCATTTACTGTCGCAAGTATGACGATGCCCAACCAAAAGTTAGAACAAAAATGCCAAATAATCCCAAATCCTTTGTTGGAACTAGACAAACTTTCCAGTTTACTTGGAATGCAAACAGTTCTTCCATCAATTATTTTAATGCTTCAAGTTGTTCTAACTGTTATCTTAGTAAAAGGTGTAATCATAATCATGAAGGCTTAGTCGAATATACGAAAAAATCTGTGATAGCGATGAAACAAGATAAAGTTGTCAAAAATCAGAAAAAAAGACTAATATTGCTAACTCTAATAAAATAGAAAATAGATCTAAAGTACATAACGGTAGATAAAAAGAAAGGGCTTAAAATTTAAAGACTAAAAAATAAAAATATAATTATTATGAAAACTAATATCTATGTAAAAAAAATATAAATAATTTTATCTCGAAATCGAATGGCAATATGTTTGTATTGTGACGTGGCGAATCCATCGCACATTCGTGACAAAAACTACTATTATCGCGACGCGTATTTTCTCGCCAGCAATTATAAGGACTAAAACTGTAAATAAGTTCTTTTAACTCAATGAATATATCTTATTGTTGTTTTGCTGAATTAAGATGAGTTTTCTTAATATAATCAGATTTGGTTGACGATTTTTGATTATTAGCATAGTGTTGAATTTCTGACTTACGGACCTGCATCACGAACATTTTGCGGCTCGAAAGTGCGTCTTTTAAACCTCGATAATAATCATAATTATTGAGTCGACAATCTCGTCGCAGTCAATTATTATAGTTCTTATTTCATATCGAAAGCTACTAACCAGTTAACAAAAAAAAAGAACTTTTCTGACCCAATATTTATGTACAAGGGTTATAGGGAAGGATAAATAATATTTTCGAGTGTTCACACCAATAGTGAACTTTTATTGTACAATTTTAATTTCTAGTACAATTGACCATATTTAGTAGTTAGATTTCTTGGATTTATTTTAACTGTAACTTTGCTTTAATCAAAATTATCTTTTCTCAATTTTATAACATCCAAATTATATCTACTAGAAATACATACTTACTTTGGTTTCGTACATGTGGTACTTTCACTTTTCTTATCTTCTTGTATTTTTAACTTCTACCTGATGCGAATCATCACCTATGCACACATTGTAAGCCTATGGAAGATAACTTACATAATTTTGATCGTTTAACTTATCCATACGTTATGTATTACAAATCAGATCTGTCTCAACCTGCGAAGAGCCAATACCTACTATGCACCTAGCACACACCGCACTTACAACTATAACTTTAACACTCGATTGTAATTGCTCAATGTTTTCCTAATATGATCAAAATTTTCTTGTTTTACAAATATAGGTATTCAGCTTTAACATATTAAAGTTTGAACTTCATCAGTTTATAATTAACAACTTAAGAATTTTTCAGAAAAAAAAATATTTCCACTCTAGAAGTTTGCAGGAAACTTTTATTTTTGGAAAATTTTCGTGTCGGAAAAAACTTCAAAGTTACAACAGAGCAGAAAACAAACATTTTCGAATAAAAAAGTCATAGCATTGTATACGCTCTGTCAGAAAATATGACTCTAAAAACATCGATATAAAAGCATTAAACATTTTTTTTTTTTTTACGGGATATGGAATTTAAATACTTTTGTAAATTTTCTGGAATAATTTTAAAAATAAATTTTTATACAAAAAATAATAATGAATTTTTATAAAAATAATCGGGAGAGGTTCTTATTGACTTATTAGCGACCTTAACACCCCCGCAAGGGTTAGATACAAAATTTTTTAATTGATATAAAATTTTCATCCGCTATATTAGATCCATTATGTTGAGTTTTCTTTTAATTTAGTAGCATATTTGTAATGAGCAACCTCTAAAACCTCTACGAATCGTTTTTTACAAAATTCAAATGTGATTTTTTTTAGATTGTACGGGCGATTGCGGAAAATTAGGTCTTGGACGAAAAATCTCGCTAGATGAATCGATAGAAAATCAAATAATGAAGTAGAAAGACTTGTCATGATAAAAATTGACTTTAAAGAGTACGTTTTACAAACTATCTTACAAATCTTGTCGTACTGTACGTCGGTCGTTTGTCAGTCAGCTGTCTTGAGATAAGATGTTAGTTTAGGTTAGCTAAGCGTGAATCTTGAATAGCTACGTAATTGCAAGCGCTACCCGCACTTTTACGTAGTGATAGTGCCCGACTTTGCTCTTCTTGTGCGACGTTTGCTCCCTTCTTGGTACTACTGGATGCCTGGGCGTGTTCTCCTTTTTCTACACTTCCCTGTACGCGCCCGTACCTTATACGCATGCGCACATGCACACACATACACATCCAGTGATTTCACTCGAAAACTACTTCCGTTGGAATTGTCCAACTCTAACGCATGTACCTGACTTCGTACCTACCATCTTACTTCCTCTGTGCTTTCACTATTATACCATGATTTGTGGGCATGGATTCGTGGGTGTGAGCATCCCAAATCCTGCATAGGTAACCTCGTCACACTACTTGTGATCCCATGACCATATAGCATGTACTACTTAGTATCTGTGGTACCACAAAAAAAAATTCGTAAGCACAAATGTATGTTTTGAAGCATTGTAAAGCAGTGTAAAATATGTCTGTGAGGTCGGTGAAGTTTGGCTGTAATATGATATGCTGGCGAAACAAACTTAGTAAGGCAAAGCAAGAATCAGCATAAGCATATGTCGCTAAGTTTTGTTCGATACATAGCCATACCATGATAGTATGCTGTCCAAGAAAACGCAGACTGGCATGTCGTCATCCTCTATTGGCTGACGAATAGAGTACTTACGAGTTATGTACGCTCACATCATATGGGCACGTTGCCAGAATGAAACAAGTCATTATATTATTAATAGATTTAACTAAGAACTCAATAATAGTGTATTATGCACGTTGGGAGTAAAATAGGCTGTGTACGCCCGGCTGGTTGTTAGAGCCCAAGCGTAGCAAGGGCGCTACACTTGCCGGGCGTGCAGCCTACTTCAATCCTGCAGTGCATGTACGACTTTTTAACATCCCCAGCCATAAAGTTTGTTCAACGCGTTCAGTGACATTTGTTTGATAAATATACTAAAACAATTGTTAAAATACGACTGTACTATATTAAATCATTATTGAGACCGAATATATGCTCTGTCAAGCGGCCTGCAGTCGATCTCTCGCCCGCTTGCACCGTGCGGCACGCGTGATATATAATACATTTTGTCTGTGTATTCATGACACCAACAAAACCAACCAAACGACTAATAAAAAGGTAATAGCAATGCTGTGATTGCTAACTTCTAGGTATGCACACACTTACACACTGAAAGTACACTGGTGTCCATCTTTTTTTCGAACGTTTTTCTCAAATCTCAAACTATGTGTCGTTGTATGCTATCGACAGAACAGGCTCACAACTGAAAAGATGTTATCACTGGCTTACATACACACACACCCATTCCGTCGTTGTTTCTCAGCTTCAATATAACATCTATTGCATTAAGTACTTCGTTGTCATACTTTTTATTCTTATTATTTGCACGATTCTTGTAAGCAACAAAGAAAAGGTTATGATTACCATTATGGCATGGGTATCAGCTAGCTGTTTTTCAAATAGAGAGAAAGCGAGAAAGAAAATCGTGCGCATGCGCATAGTACACCAACACTTTCCCTGCTTAGCCAGCAAGAAATAAAATTTAAAGCCAATTTTACAACATACTGTCTTGCGCCGCTCTTACTTAACACTTTACTGCATCACAGGAGAAAGTAATAAGACGTATAACAGTGTGTGACGTACGGTAGCTAGAGGCTCTTCTAACTTCACGCCCTGAGCTCGGTGCAAGCACGCACAAGCGGACCAACCCGCAGTCCTGTACCGCCTAGGTACTAGCAGGGAGACTAAGCGACTCGCTCTCTCCGTTCGGCCTCCGGGAATAACCCCTCGTAAGCGTCTGCTCCTTTGTATAATCACTAATAAAAGGTTGTGTTGTATTAACTCGCGAGTATTCACTTCTTCAGCAACCCAAAGCTCAACATTTCCCACATAACAGGGAGTTCTAGATAAACTGACCCCTAACTTTTTGGCGCTCGACATGGAGGCGTGAGTTGTGCTCGAAATAAAACGCAATTTTTTTTACGTTTTTGTCATTGGGAAGCACGCATCGTGCAGTGTGTCGGAAATTAAAAGGATAAACGTCTGCGACGCCAACTGTAAATTGCGGGCACGTGACTAGTGATCGGTAAACAAACAGTGAAGAGAGAATACACGTAACTAGTGATTGCTGAAACGAGCAGCGAAAAGCGGAAAACCGTGGCGATTGTTGAGAGACAAAAGTGAAGAAAGAGGATGATGGTAAAATATTACAAGACGACACGGACGGGGCCTCGGAATCATATGTAGAGCCACTATGTGGTTACGCAAGTGAAATGGAAGGGGGTGACTCAGATGCGTGAGATGCTTCCGGGACCGAAGAGAGAAATAGCGGCATTGCTCAATCAGAAGGGACTCGGAGAGACCCTAGAGGTATTTGAAAAAAGGAGGAGAAGAGAGTGAAAGGGAAGCGTACAGCAGAGATAGAAAAAAATTTACGCGCCTGCGGGGGCTCACGGGCCTCGAGGAAGATCAGAGAAGAGCGTGGCCAAGGAGTATGCAAATCTGACAGCATAGATACACAGAGCGCGGAGACGGAAGAGAGACTTTAGGCGGGATAACAAATCTAAGTGCCAAAAAAGTCAGATTGCCACACGGACATAAACTTCGCGAGAACAGGTGTGCGGACTACCAAGGGGAGTGGGCAAGAGAAAGGTACTATTCTATTAAAGAGTTAAGTTGGATAAAACCGACGATACCAATGTTTACAGATGATCCATTAAGTCTCACAGCAATCAACAGGGTGGTAAGGGCAATAGGCCAGAAGGTGGACGAAAGAGACATGCTTGATTTCCTTGTAACCTTGTCAAGCAGGATGAAAGGTCGTGCAGCGGCTTATTTAAGCGAAGGATGACTCAATACGAGTCAATACTAGAGTTTCTTGAGGAAATCACGGAAAGATATGGGGCCATTAACAGCGCAGAAACAGCGATGGCAAAAACACGAGCAGAACAACAAATACACGTGCGAGACGGTAGAGAAGTATTTAGATGGAGTACGAAGGTTATTTAATAGGGCAATGCAGGACGCAGATCCAGAAATTCCAGAGGCATTGCGACGAGAACTAAAAAGAAACATACAGAAACAGGTAATTACACAGTATATATTAAGACTTAAGCCCCCTTATAATCACGAATTTTCGCAGTATAGGCCAGCGACACTAACCAAAGCTATCACATTAGGATTTGAATTCGAGGACATGGTGAGTATGAAGCCACCTCGGTCAAGTATAGATAGAAATGCAAGAAGCGAGAGTGAGCCCAAAGGATGCGGATACTGTGGCAGAGATAGGCACGTAGTAGAAGAATGTCGCTCATTGTGGCACAATATAAAAAAAGGGCGGTTTGTAAAAAAAGGTCGTGGCGAAGAGACCAGAGGGCCTTGCAATAAGCAGCACAAAAATAAAAGTGACGGAGGGGACAGTGGTAGAACATATGCCCCAGCAGAAATATAGAAAGACACATGAATTGTTAATAAAATCGCAAATCTTATGTTTCAGGGCTGGGACGATGCCAGTGACAAAACAACCAGTAGAAGTAGAATTTATTGAAAGAAATCCTGGAATATTGGTAGAAAATTTAGGTCCGGTGCAATCAGTCACAGGAACCTGGAAAAACGAAAAACTTGTAGTAAGATTTGGAACAACAATATATATAATTTATTTAGCAAGTTAAGGCTTGTCGCATCTACCAGAGGTAGCATTAAAGTCTATAGCTGAATCAAAAATTAAGTCAGGGCAGCTGAGACCGGATCTCAAGTTTCCAGGGGAAGAAAACAAAACAACAGAAAAGGAAATTGGGGAAGTCACAGATATAGCGACCTTAGCATTTAACGAAAAAATTATATACTACATAGAGATACTACTGGTAACGAAAGAAAAGTTGGACCTCCTTAGGATATCATCGTGGCCAGTGGCACAAGTGGGGTTGAAGGCAACGGACGTGGTGGCATATCTACTGTCAACATACGAATACGTAGCAAGCAGCGCGAGCGCGAAACGATTCGCGCCCATACCGCAAGAAGTAGTAAAACAATGCAAGAAACTGGGAAAAATACGGAACTAACACAAGAAGTAAGAGAAGATCACCCTTGCGAAAAACGACTAATATTAAGCGAGACAGTGAAAAAACCAGAAGAATGTCCGATAAATCTGGCCCAATTAAAGGGCACATATTGGTCACGCCTTCATACGAATAATCAGCATGCATTCAGCTCCACGCAGAGAAAAAGGTTCATATGCAGTGTAAACATACCGAGCACAAGACACTAAAAGTAACATCTCAGGAGTGATAAACCTAGCAAGAGACTGCACAGTTCGAACATCTGAAACAAGACTGGACCTGGAGCAAGAGGACGGGAGCAACGCGTACGCGAAGTACTGCAAACGAAAAAGGAATTTTTTCGATTGGAAGGAGTACGCGTGGATGGCGGCGGGGATGGCACTAGGCGCGGTAGCCGGGACATTAGGAATTTTAAAATAGAAAGCTCCGATAATGCTTAAAGGCTTGATAAAGTTTACAGGTAGACAGAAGAGTAACTGCAGATGCGTCAACATTGTGCTGGAAGACATGTCTGCGCACAGAACGGTAGCTAACGAACGAAAAGCAAGAGTGCTGTTGGGTGAACAAATAAAATCAGAAACCAGGAAACAGCCAGCCCAGTCAGCAACTAAGACACGACCTTTGCAATGAACACTGGAAATATGTATACATACATAGATATGTGAAATTGAAAAAAAATGTAAATTTGACTGTAAGAAATCAGAGTGGAAAATAAAAGAAAGAAAATAATAATAATAATGATAATCATGAACATTTTAATACCAATAATAAAAATGTACATGGGTATAAATATTAGTAAGTAAAAATGTAATTTTTGTTTGAATATGTAAACGGAAAATATTGTACGTAAACATATAACATCAACTGTACCAAAAAAAAGCAAATGAATGTAAAACAGGTAGAGCCAAAGATTCGAGAGAAAAAAAAATGTATTGTAGAGAGAGCAGCGCAGATAAGAACAAACTATGTATACACAAAGCAAATACGTTCATTTACAACGCATAGACAACATGACCCAAATACATAAACACACACATACGCGCGAATAAGTAAGACCATCGAGAACAATAACCGCGTGACCTCGGACGTGTGACGTACGGTAGCTAGAGGCTCTTGTAACTTCGCACCCTAAGCTCGACGCTTGTGCGCAAAGCGAGCCAGCCGGAGGTCCTGTACCGCCTAGGTTTTAGCCGGGAGACTAAGCGACTCTTCCTCTCCGTTTAGCCTCCGGGAATAATATCTCGTGCGCGTCTGCTCTCTCGTATAATCACTTATAAAAGGTTACATTGTTTTTAACCCGCGGGTATTCATTACGTCAGCACCTCCAAACTCCGCATTTCCCACATAACAGATGAAGCTGAAACTAGCAGACAAACCATAACAGCGGAAACGTAAAATACCAAATTCTAATTTAGGTACCCTTCAAAATAGACCAAGTACCTTCCTCATTTACTAAAATGAAGGGTACCTAGTATATTTTTAAGGGTAATTGGAATTCTGTATTTTCTGTTTCCGCTGCTATGGTTAGTCTGCTAGTTTCAGCTTCACACATAACAGGGGTATGTTGTGACATGAGGCTTGCAAAGCGTACAAGCACCAGTTTATGGGCTAGTAGGTGGCGCATGAAGAATAAACTAAATGGCAAGAGATGTTAAAAAATTACAAGGGTATCTTATAAAAAAAGTCCTAAAAGCTGTAGTTAAGTGTCTGCGTTTATTAATTTAAATTTCAATTAAAATTTGTTTACGAATACAAAAACACCAAAGAATAGTTAGTTAACTCAAAAAAAGAAGCCAGGCAGCTTAAAATATAACGAATTAACTATTAGATGGAACCAAATATCTTTTAGGGTCAAAAAAATTTTGATACCTACAGGTTATTCTAGTGCAAAAGTATGTAATCAATCATTTTATGAATATTAAAACAATCATGAATATGATTGATGATTTTATCCTAAACTCACGTTCTTATGTATCTTTATAGTACGAAATAATTAAAAAAATTAATTTGTAAACAAGAGTAATTTTTGTTTCTCTATGATATGCAACAATCATCACCTAAATTACAAAACATTTGTTGATTGCACCCACTATTCTTGGACTATGATTTCGTAAATCTATACCAGTACTGTACTATTTATATGTCCCCAGAATATGCAGTTTGTTTTTTTGCCATTACAGAATGTGAACTGATGTACATGATTAGGATATTTGTAAAATATTGAACATTATTTGAAAAAAGCTACAAGATATTTATTCAATTGATGTTGAGACTTATAACTAATAAAAATTTGCATACATTGTTTGTATATTTTGGGTTTGGTTAAGCCTACTAAAGAATTTCGTGTAACATACCTACTGTTTATTGATAATCTGAAATTCGTACATTTATATTGAAAATTTATCATAAGCATTAAATAACAAAAACTGTCAACTAATAACAAACTTAAATAATCGAGATTTCCGATAATGTAACTTAAAGCATACGAACGGAAATTAAGATAGTAACTTCTTACCTTATAGATGGCCAGACGTCTTCATTCACATCCTTGAAGAAAATAAAAGGATCTTCCCTGTAACCTGGTACTCTTTTTCGTTTTTTCTGTGATTCACAGACATGTTGATTACTACAATTTCTTTTCTCTCCTAATTTTTTCAGATCATTGTCTTTTTCTATAGATTCGGAAATTAAACTCCTTATCAATGGACTATTTTCCCATGGTAACAACTTAATTTTCTTTATAACAGCGACAAAAAATCCGCCAGTATTTTGGTGATGAGGGAGAATTCTCATACTGTAACAAAAAAAATTTGGAAATTAGGCCTACTAAAGGAATCCACATAATACCGTATTTTATAAAAATATGCATAATTAAAGTTCAACATCTCGGAAAAAATCATAAAAAATGACTCAATTTTAAATGAGGACACTTGTGAATAATTCTAAGAAAAGTATTATTACACCACATAAAAATAACTTATTAGTTAATTATATTAACACGTCTCAATCTTTAGTACTTAAATAAATGATGTGAAGATTTTATAAATTGCCATGAGCAAGTTACTATGTTACATAAAAAATACAACATATACTGCATACGATGCGATTACTGAAATGACAATGGCTAATTCTCTCAAGAGTTAAAAGTAGTTAGACATAGTTTTGAATTATTTTTATTGTTATTTTTACTTATAGCTGCTCCCAAAAAGTTAATGGATGACAAAATAAATCTTGAAAACTTTAAAACTGTAGGGGGCTTCGCTCCCTGCGCGCTTTGCGTGCCAAACCCCAAACTTAAATCAAATTTTTTTTTTTATAATTTTTCGAAAAAACAAATAAATGAACTTTTTTTGTGACATATTTTTTCATTTTTATATTAGTATGTAATTCAAAAATATAATTTCTTTTTTCCTCCATTTTTAAGTCTCGTTTTTGGATTTTCCCGCTTAAAAAACTACAAGATTTGTCTCAACCAATCACATAACGAATAAAAGGCTTCAGTCACTTGACATTTTTCTTTTTACGATAGAATACACTGAAGTAATAAAAAGTTAACGTGCATTTATTCGGACCGGAACGAAACATAACAAATACATACATAGTAGTGGGGCTCTAATATTATCAAATCAATAAATACATGGATGACGTATTACAATTTTTTAATTTAATGTTGTTTATAGAAGAGATTCATCTTTATGGTTCAAAGGATTACTAACATGACTACCACAGACTTTATGTTTGTATTATAATGTTCTGAATCCATAATGATGTATAATCATCTGATTTTAAACAAATAAATGTAACTAATCACAAATTATACATGCCTACTTGCCTTTCGAGTGAAATGAAAAGTAGATAAAATAGTCTTCGTATGCAGCAAACCAATATTATAGATTACTTACGAATACATTTAAAAATAGTTTAAAGGTAGTTTTCTCCCAAAATTGGAATGATCAGATTTTAATGAAAATTTACAAATATATCATTTAATATCGTACAAAATGACTGGCAAAGTTTCAGACCGATTTAGAACCTGTGAGCTGAGATATAAACATATCTTTAAACACAAGCTCTTACGGGAATTCATGAAATCGTACCAAACCTCATACTTTCCTTTTTTTTTATGGTACTTCTAAAGATCAGATTTTAAAATCATTAAAATATTTTATTCATCAATTGCTAAACAATTTAAGTGTATTTTTTTTATAGTGTTTCAGAACTTCTTAAACGATTATTTATTGATATTGTAAATATTTAATGTGCTAGCAGTCGATGTTTTTCTCACTCACAAACGTGTGGCATCGTTGCGTTAGGATAGAACAGCTGAAGTGACTGAAGTCACGATGCCCGTCCCAGCTGCGTGTCTGCTTTACAAGCGCAACGTTGCCATATTTTATATGCATGAAAAGTTCCATGTTTTCCGTCTCTTTCTAAGATCGCTATTTCTCTTTTTCGTTATAAACTATTAGGATAAAAAAAATATACCATGATAACAAGAATTTGTCATTCAAATAGGGGCCAAAACAGCTTTTTTTCTTATATTTTAACAAAGAAGTAAATGGCTCTAGGGGCAAAAAGTGCATGACAAATAAAAGAAGGCGCAGCAAAAAGACCTGTATACTATACACAGATAATAGGATGACATTACCTAAAAAAATGTTTTTAAAACAAGGAAATAAAATTTAATCTCTCAGAGCGTTTTTATCTCAAATCCAACCCAAAACAAATACAAAATAAAGCGCACTACTTAAGTTTTTAATTTATATAGTCATCATACTTTTTAATAAAAATACTTTAGTCCATCCACAGAAAAAAGCATATGTACTTTTGGATTATGTCAATGACCCATTTGTAACTTCAGAGTGTTCTACCTACGCTTGGATAAAAGCTAGAATGTATTTCTGTCAATATAAATATGGTTTGTAGAATTAAGTTCAACTATTAAGGGCTAAACTTGCGAATTTTCAAGCTAATAGACAGAAAAAAGGACACAATTTTGCGTATTTTTTACGCTAAATCGTTTAAAAAAATTATTAACATTTTTCAAGCCAGTTTGAGTCTGTTTTGAGGATAGGAAGTTTAAATAATTTTTTTTGGTAGGTTAACCCGTTTATTTTTTTTGATAGCTTTTTAAATTTATTTTTACAAGGATTTTGGTTTGAAATGGGCATAATGCAAGTTGTAGCGCTAGATGGCGCTGAAGGAGAATATAACTTTATTTTGGCAATTTTCTCTTACATATTAAAATTATTTTTTTTTTAAATACGATTTTATAGTTATTCAGAAGTACTGACTCGAAATCTCAAACAAAAATTTACATATTCAAAATAGTGGATCCAATATGGCGGACAATAATTTGAAATTAAACAAATTTCGCTATAAAAATTTTTGTTTAGTATGCAGCGTCAAATTTTCTTATCTTGTACCACGAACATAAAAATTAGTATATTAACTTTATTACCACCTGATTAGTCTTTCGCTGAAGTGAGAAAGCACTTTGAAACATCAACGCATATCATAACTGTAACTAAAAATCTAATTCAAGACAATGTAATGATGCAGTTACCCTGTAGGAATTAAAGTACGTACGTATGAAGTTGCTGATTCTAAAATCCTGTATGGTTATGAATGAAATTTAGAATGGTTTTTGTTCTATTACATTGCTTTAAAAATTTTAAAAAAGGAAAACTTTATTGGTTAAAAAAGATGTCTATGATGTTGTCATACTTTAGCATCATAATCTCGTTTAAAAAAAAAAAATTTCAAGAAGACAACCTGATTTACTTTAGTACATTCGAAGGCTTGACACATAAAACGTGCTTTTAATAATATCTGTTCGTATTTAAACCACTATTTGGCTTTGCAAAAATTAGATATGAATGAGATTCAGCTAAATTTGAAATAACTTTATTTATAGTAAATAAATAAATTGTTGATTATACACGGTAATAAAATTTTTTTGTCACAATGTATAGAATTAGATGTAATTATTGTAAGCTTTTTACTTCCATAAATGAATTTTTATACGTATAACATCAAGAGCATGAACTAAATTTATAATCAAGTTCATTCCCACGTAGTAGAATGCATAGTATACTAAAGCATATCTACATCATGTGATGGTGGCAGTACCAAAGACGTGTTTGGAAAGTAAAATTATATTTAAACGTTTTGGTATCGTTCGTGCCATATAAACTTCTTAAAACATGTATGAAGCTGCTCGTTAAATAATTATACTTTAAAATGTACTGTTTATCTAAAAAGAATATAAATAAGAAATTTAATTTTAATTTTCATAGGTAAACCGTTCGATGAGCATGTTATCAATTTAGTTGAAGAGTTTTATTTCAGGAATGACGTATCATCCACTATGCCTGATATGAGAGATATTGTCAGTATAAAAACTAGTGATGGAAAAAAGCAAAGAGGACAAGAACAACTACTTTTCTTAAATTTAAAAGAAATCTATGTATGTTCAAAGAAGAATATAAGGACATAAAAATTGGGTTCAGCAAGTTTGCTACTCTTAGACCCGAAAATCGTGTCTTGGCTGGCAGCAGTAGGATACATAACATCTGTATATGCCCGTATCACCAGAATATTAAATGGATGATTATTGGTAACTATTAAACAAAGTATTGATAAAGAAATAATATTTGCACATAATTGAAATGATTAAAATAGATAAACAAGCTCACGAAACAAGAAGTAAAGTCTCACAAAGGCAATCTACCAGGTTTAATCAGTTTTTCAATAATTTTACATAAAATAAGATATCAAGCAAGCACAAATACGTACATATGATATCGTTATAAGTATTGTTAGTAATTTTATATTTTTTGGGAAAAACTCACTAACATATTCTTTCTGAATACAATTTATGATTTTATTTTGAAATCGCTTGTATACTTATTAAAACAGTTTTTTTATACGATTCCATAAAAAACGCTTCTGAATATTTTTAGATTTCTTTGAAATTTACGAATAAACCATCTGTAAAGATATGATTCAAACTAAGTTTTTTATAGGTTATTTAGTACATATCAATTTTAAAGTTGCGTATAGTCACAATTCTCAGTAGTGAAATGGTATAACCACAATGGTCAATTTACTTTGTTGCATATTTATTTTTATAAGCTTATATAGCTTATATGTGCCGACAGTTATTTTAAATCTATTGTTTTTCTGAACGTTTATTTAGTGTTCTTACAACATCAGACTTGCAGATACTGACAAAAAACACCGAGCATGAAATACATTCCTACAAGGATTGCATAAAGCTACTAGTCTGTGAAAACTCCATTGAAGTCTGTTATTTAAAAATTGCACCTTAGGCCTGGGTGCTAATATTTTTAAAAAAATTTCAATTATTGATTTCAAGGAAACTAAAAGTATTGATTACAAGCAGTAGGTTATGGAATAAAGAGCAACCTTGTAAGCTTTCACTAAGACAACAGCGGGATTCATTTACCGTGTGACGTACGACAGCATATAACTATACGTCAGTCCGCCCTTCCCTAACCGAGGACACTCTCAGACGGGGCAGTACATGGTTGGCAAAGGGAGAGGGAGTCCGGAGAAGGAAGGCAGACTAGACCTGACGATCGAGAGAGCCAGGCGTATCCGCTCCGATTCGCGACTCACACTTGGCTCTTCCCTCGGTCTCTAATTAAATAAAGAACCTTTAACCTCACTCGCTGTGCACTTTTTTTCCGATCACCATACCGAAAGTAATCCCACGTAATAACTGCTTTAGCAATAATTCTAACGATTGTGTCCCTCATGCATTTATTGCTCAACGGTAGTCCAAGTGTAGTAGAGAATTAAAAGCCAATCCAGCTGATGGACAATTTTTAGTCCTTGTCGACTCTTCTGAAAATTACTCATTTGTTGTTCAGCATGCTGCACCAGGGTATCAGTGGAATAACGACCAAGCCACAATCTATAATGTTGTAATATATTACAAAGAAAATGAGATAATCAATCATTGCAGTTTGGTTGTCGTTTCAGAGTGTCTTATCCATGATGCAGTAGCTGTCTTTACTCATCACTAAATCGTCATACATTTTTCAAAACACCAATTTAAAAACATCGAAATGATTCACTATTGTTTTGATGGCACACCACAACAATACAAAAATTATAAGAACGTTTAGAATTTTGTAAACCATAAAAATGATTATGGTATTGCTGCTAAATGGCACTTCTTCCCAACTGCCCACGGAAAAGGGCCGTGCGATGGTCTTGGGGCTACGGTAAAGCGCAGTGCAGTGCGAGTGAGTTTGCAATCAACTGAAACAATCTTACCAGCGTCTGATTTATATCGATAGCAAAAAATACTGACAGATTAAAGAGCATACGTTATTAATATTCAAATACACAAAGTTAAGAGAATATTATTATTATAATTAGATGGCATTAGGAATTCGGAAATTCATAGCCAAGTGTACCACCCTGCGGCATTTCTCCCTATTCTGTGCCACAACTATCCAAGACCTGTCACCTAGTTCATCAATTTTCTCAAGGGTCTCTACAACTTCATCCTCCCATCTACGCTTTGATCTACCTAGAGTTCTAGTTCCCGATGGTTTTCCGGTCATGATTCTATGCACGGTTCTCTGCATTCCCATCCTAGCTACGTGCCCAGCCCATCGCAGTCTACGCGCTTTTATCACCTAGCCTATGCTTGGCTCCTCATATAGTTCTTCAACTTCAACGTTATGCAAAATTTTCTACTCTTGACTAACCTCGTCCTTTTTTTCCCCAAATATTTTTCTGAGTACTTTTCTTTCAAATACCCCGAATTTTTTCTCTTTGCTTTTTGTGATTGCCCACGTTTCGCTACCATACAACAGGACAGGCATTATAATCGTTTTATAAATACGCTTTTTTAGATTTTTAGAGATAAGTCGCGATTTCAACAGCTTACTAGTCCCGTAATAACAAGCGTTCACTGATTGCAATCTCTGTTTGATTTTGTCCCAAAAATCATTAGTATCATTGATACTGGTGCCCAGATATTTAAAATTTGAAACCCTTTCGAACGATCTGTCCCCCACTCTAAGCGCGGTTATAGTTGGATCATGCACTCTGCTGTTGATCATACATTTAGTTTTTTCTTCGCTTATTTCAAGTCCTACTTATCGGTCCTTCATGATCAGTTTTCCGTGTTCCTTACTATAATTTCCTCGATATCACCAAGCATACTTAAATCGTCCACGTATCCCAGTATTTGCGTCGTCTCGTTTAAAGTTAACCCACCTTCATCTTCCTGAACATGGCGAATAACGTACTCTAGGACTAAATTAAACAGCAATGGAGATAGCGCGTCTCCTTGTTTTAGTCCCTGATGTACATCCAACGGATCGAAAAGTTTATTTTAAACGCAAACCCTTCCTCTGCTCTCTTGCATGCAGACGCGTATCAGAGCTACTAGTTTCTTTTGAACCCCAAGAAATACAAGAACATAATACATTTTTGATTTGATAATTGAGTTGTACGCTTTTATGAAGTCAATAAATAGTTGCCCAAAATGCTTGTTATACTTCCACTGTTTTTCTATTATTTTTCTGATTGAGACCATTTGATCACTAGTCGATCGGTTACGTCTAAACCCACATTGAGAATCTATGATAATATCTTCTGCGAATGGGATTAGTCTGTCCAGGAGAAAATTAGATAGGACTTTGCAGCAAGTCACAAGTAATGAGATACCTCTGTAGTTATTGCACACTGATTTGTCCCCTTTTTTAAAAATCGGTATAATGACTGATTTGATCCAATTCCTAGAAATTTGTTCCTCCCTTAAAATTTGTTTGATTAGGCCGTGTATTTCAGCACTTAGCCGCTTGCCTCCTCTTTTAATAAGTTCCCCGGATGTACTGTCTATCCCCACTGCTTTGTTGTTTTCAAGTTCACCGATCGCCTTCTCTACTTCCTACTCTCCTTCTCTACTATAACCCCCCATGTCCAACCCACACGGTTTTTCATATGCTTAAAAGTAAGGTAAGAATAAGGTAAAAATATGGTAATTTTTAATGATTTTCTATAGTAAGTCTGCCCCCCCACAGTCCCCCCACTACCCACCCCCTTATTTTGACCGTAGCTACCACACGTCCTTCCATGCCGCCCCGTGCCACCCATTATCGTTAAATTATCCCTTACATACCTAACAATCCGAAAGGACGTAGGATGAATTTAAGTCTAATATACCCCCTACCCCCACGGCACACCTGAATTTTAACCATAGCCGAAGATGGCCGACCTCACCCCAAAGACACATTCTCGCCAAAGTCTTCCGAAAACAGACAAATTATTCCGATTACAGACGAATCCTTTCACCCAACCCCCCAACATCGTCGAACATCCGCCGAAAACAACCGATTGCAGCTGAAGCCACTCCTTCACAGCCCCTCGGGATTTTCTGTTTTGCCCACACGTCTTATTTGGCTAATAGACAGAGGCACAATAATAAACCGTGACCATTAGTAATACAACTGATGAAACAGATAACGGAACCCCCGTACGCTCGAGCACAATACCAAATAAAAATAAAATATAACACTTACAACCAAATTACCAAATGGACTCGTCCGCATACACTGTCTATGAACGGATCATTTATTTACTAAGAGTGTAAGCAGAGAAGTATACTAGGTTTCGAAATAAAGTACATGGAATAATACTCTATATTATACCCTAATAACAACCAATTGCAGGAATCAGGCAGAGCAACCGATTCATGTACATGAAAGTGTGTGCAAACCATAATTGCGATGTAGTCAAGCAAACTATATCCGAGCAGTGATAGGCTAAGATCTTCCAATCGTAAACCATGTTTTTTTTATACAAAATTTTGTAAGCAATATATATTTGTGTATCATACTTGCTATATAGGTGTACTGTACTTTTGATCATAATGTAAATAGACAAGGTATGCTGGATAGCACATGTTGTTGACAAGGAAGAACACTAATTAGACTTTAGGGCAAGTAAGCTCCTTATTTGTCCGACAGAAAATGTGTGTTTTATTACAATCTTGTACTACTACGTGAAAAAATAACCAACTTTGTTTTACTACGGCCGAAAACATAAATGTGAGTAACGGTAATACCGAAGATAAAACAGGTACTGGAGAGAAGACACGTACACTTAGGCTGAATACTTGATTCAAGTAAATCGAAACTCACGCACTTTAAATTAAATTCCTATATCAACTTGCCCGATTACAATGTTTACAATGTTTATTAATAAATAATTTATCCCCTAATTCAAAATAATTTCAAAGAAAAGCATAAATATGAATCTCTAGCTCCTTTAACCGAATAACCCAATATACTTTAACCTAATATCCGAAGGGAAAATTAATAATTTAGGTCAAAACTATTTTTTATTTTTAATAATTAGGTTACTGGAAGAGTAGGGATATTATAATTATTTCAGAAGTAATTATGGAAATCGTATATTTTTAGTCAGTCGAGAAGAAAATGGCATTTACATAGGAAAAATTTTTGAAAAAAACTGAGGCACCTATGTATCAAGATATACTTTTTCGGCAAACAATATATGTAGATGTGGCTGATTACAATGAAATTTGTTCGGTAATGATACCAGCTCAAATTTTGAAAGGATAAGATGCAATGAAAATCGAACAATTTATCCATAGAACCTAATATCTGTAAACCAATGATAGAAAATAATATATCTGTAAAGCTTTTTAAAAACATTTTGAAAAAAGTGTAAAAATTGCAAAAATAATTATATATTTATTGAAAACCTAACAAATTAATAAAATGAATGAAATATTAATTATTATATGGAAAAGCTGCAACTGAAATCTATTTTTAAAGTTTTAAAAAACTTATTAAATTAATTGTTTGATAGTTTATTAATGTTAATCAACAAATATTCAAACAAATTTATAAATAAACAGTGATTCAATATTTTAATTAAAAGTGAGTTACAAACTAAAATATAGAAGATAGTGATGTGCAGCTTACTAACAGAGGTAGCTCGTAGATAAGTGGTAAGAAAAAGGTTTTTTTTAGAAATTGGAAATTTCCTTACGTTACATATTGTCATGTACAATAGCGTAGCCATGTGTCCATGCGCCCCCCTCTTTCGCGGGCCCACCACAGAGTGGCAGCGGGAGAGAGGAGGGAGCTAGTTAG